>OX451739.1:318099768-318117268 GCA_948472305.1 Vicia faba | reverse complement strand
CAAATAAACAACAACAACAACAACAACGTCAACAACAACAAAAATGTCAAATAAACAACAACAACAACAACGTTAACAACATCAACTAAGTCAAATAAACAACAACAACAACGTCAAATAAAAAACAACAACAACAATGTCAACAACAACGTCAAATAAACAACAACAACAACAACGTCAAATAAACAACAACAACTAAAACAACGTCAAATAAACAACAACAACAACGTCAAATAAACAACAACACCAACAACGTCAACAACAACAACAACAATGTCAAATAAACAACAACAACAACGTCAACAACAACAACAATGTCAAATAAACAACAACAACAACACCGTCAAATAAACAACAACAACGTCAAATAAACAACAACAACAACAACAACAACAATAACAATAACAACAACAATGTCAAATAAATAACAACAACAACAACGTCAAATAAACAACAACAACAACATCAAATAAACAACAACAAAAACAACAACTACATCAACAACAACAAAAACGTCAAAAAAACAACAACAACAACAACGTCAACAACAACAACTACGTCAAATAAACAACAACAACTACGTCAAATAAACAATAACAACAACAACAACGTCAAATAAACAACAACAACAACGTCAAATAAACAACAACAACGTCAAATAAACAACAACAACGTCAACAACAACAACAACGTCAAATAAACAACAACAACAACAACTATGTCAACAACAACAACAACGTCAAATAAACAACAACAACAACAACGTCAACAACAACAACGTCAAATAAACAACAACAACAACAATGTCAAATAAACAACAACAACAACGTCAAATAAACAACAACAACAACAACGTCAACAACAACAACGTCAAATAAACAACAACAACAACAACGTCAAATAAACAACAACAACAACGTCAAATAAATAACAACAACAACAACAACAACAACGTCAAATAAACAACAACAACAATAATAACAACAACAACAACATGAAATAAACAACACTAACAACAATGTCAACAACATTAACAACGTCAAATAAACAACAACAACAACAACAACAACGTTAAATAAACAACAACAACAACAACAACGTCAACAACAACAACGTCAAATAAACAACAACAACAACAACAACGTCAAATAAACAACAACAACAACAACAACAACAACGTCAAATAAACAACAACAACAACGTCAACAACAACAACAATGTCAAATAAACAACAACAACAACAATGTCAAATAAACAACAAAAACAACGACAAAAAAACGTTAAATAAACAACAACAACAACAATAACATTAAATAAACAACAACAACAACAACAACAATAACAATAACAACAACAACGTCAAATAAATAACAACAACAACAACGTCAAATAAACAACAACAACAACATCAAATAAACAACAACAAAAACAACAACTACATCAACAACAACAAAAACGTCAAATAAACAACAACAACAACGTCAACAACAACAACTACGTCAAATAAACAACAACAACTACGTCAAATAAACAATAACAACAACAACAACGTCAAATAAACAACAACAACAACGTCAAATAAACAACAACAATAACAACAACGTCAAATAAACAACAACAACAACATCAACAACAACAACAACAACAATGTCAAATAAACAACAACAACAACAATAACACCGTCAACAACAACAACAATGTCAAATAAACAATAACAACAACAACGTCAAGTAAACAACAACAACAACAACGTCAACAACAACAACAACGTCAAATAAACAACAACAACAACGTCAAATAAACAACAATGTCAACAACAACAACGTCAAATAAACAACAACAACAACAACGTCAAATAGACAACAACAACAACGTCAAATCAACAACAACAACAACAACGTCAAATAAACAACAAAAACAACGACAACAACAACGTCAAATAAACAACAACAAAAACAACAACGTCAACTAAACAACAACAACAATAACAACAACGCAAAATAAACAACAACCACAACAACAACGTCAAATAAACAACAACAACAACAACAACAACGTCAAATAAACAACAACAACAACAACAACGTCAAATAAACAACAACAACAACAACGTCAAATAAACAACAACAACAACAACAACAACGTCAAATAAACAACAACAACAACAACAATAACAACGTTAAAAATAACAACAACAATTACGCCAAATAAAAAACAACAACAACAACAACGTCAAATAAACAACGAAAACAACAATAACAATGTCAACAACATTAACAACGTCAAATAAACAACAACAACAACAACAACGTCAAATAAACAACAACAACAACAACAATAACAACGTTAAAAATAACAACAACAATTACGCCAAATAAACAACAACAACAACAACAACAACAACAACAACAACGTCAAATAAACAACAACAACAACAACAAATACAACAACAACAACGTCAAATAACAACAACAATGTCAAATAAACAACAACAACAACGTCAAATAAACAACAACAACAACAACGTCAAATAAACAACAACAACAACAACAACGTCAACAACAACAAAAATGTCAAATAAACAACAACAACAACAACGTTAACAACATCAACTAAGTCAAATAAACAACAACAACAACGTCAAATAAACAACAACACCAACAACGTCAACAACAACAACAACAACAACGTCAAATAAACAACAACAACGTCAAATAAACAACAACAACAACGTCAACAACAACAACAACGTCAAATAAACAACAACAACAACTATGTCAACAACAACAACAACGTCAAATAAACAACAACAACAACAACGTCAACAACAACAACGTCAAATAAACAACAACAACAACAACGTCAAATAAACAACAACAACAACGTCAAATAAATAACAACAACAACAACAACAACAACAACAACGTCAAATAAACAACAACAACAATAACAACAATAACAACATGAAATAAACAACAGTAACAACAATGTCAACAACATTAACAACGTCAAATAAACAACAACAACAACAACGTTAAATAAACAACAACAACAACAACGTCAACAACAACAACGTCAAATAAACAACAACAACAACAACGTCAAATAAACAACAACAACAACAACAACGTCAAATAAACAACAACAACAACAACGTCAACAACAACAACAATGTCAAATAAACAACAACAACAACGTCAAATAAACAACAAAAACAACGACAAAAAAAACGTTAAATAAACAACAACAACAACAACAATAACATCAAATAAACAACAACAACAACAACAACAATAACAATAACAACAACAATGTCAAATAAATAACAACAACAACAACGTCAAATAAACAACAACAACATCATCAAATAAACAACAACAAAAACAACAACTACATCAACAACAACAAAAACGTCAAAAAAACAACAACAACAACGTCAACAACAACAACTACGTCAAATAAACAACAACAACTACGTCAAATAAACAATAACAACAACAACAACGTCAAATAAACAACAACAACAACGTTAAATAAACAACAACAACAACAACGTCAAATAAACAACAACAACAACATCAACAACAACAACAACAATGTCAAATAAACAACAACAACAACAATAACACCGTCAACAACAACAACAATGTCAAATAAACAATAACAACAACAACGTCAAGTAAACAACAACAACAACAACGTCAACAACAACAACAACGTCAAATAAACAACAACAACAACGTCAAATAAACAACAATGTCAACAACAACAACGTCAAATAAACAACAACAACAACAACGTCAAATAGACAACAACAACAACGTCAAATCAACAACAACAACAACAACGTCAAATAAACAACAAAAACAACGACAACAACAACGTCAAATAAACAACAACAAAAACAACAACGTCAACTAAACAACAACAACAATAACAACAACGTAAAATAAACAACAACGTCAAATAAACAACAACAACAACAACGTCAAATAAACAACAAAAACAACAATAACAATGTCAACAACATTAACAACGTCAAATAAACAACAACAACAACAACGTCAAATAAACAACAACAACAACAACAATAACAACGTTAAAAATAACAACAACAATTACGCCAAATAAACAACAACAACAACAACAACGTCAAATAAACAACGAAAACAACAATAACAATGTCAACAACATTAACAACGTCAAATAAACAACATCAACAACAACAACGTCAAATAAACAACAACAACAACAACAATAACAACGTTAAAAATAACAACAACAATTACGCCAAATAAACAACAACAACAACAACAACAACAACAACAACAACAACGTCAAATAAACAACAACAACAACAACAACAAATACAACAACAACGTCAAATAACAACAACAATGTCAAATAAACAACAACAACAACGTCAAATAAACAACAACAACAACAACGTTAAATAAACAACAACAACAACAACAACGTCAACAACAACAACGTCAAATAAACAACAACAACAACAACGTCAAATAAACAACAACAACAACAACAACAACGTCAAATAAACAACAACAACAACGTCAACAACAACAACAATGTCAAATAAACAACAACAACAACAACGTCAAATAAACAACAAAAACAACGACAAAAAAACGTTAAATAAACAACAACAACAACAAAAATAACATTAAATAAACAACAACAACAACAACAACAATAACAATAACAACAACAACGTCAAATAAATAACAACAACAACAACGTCAAATAAACAACAACAACAACATCAAATAAACAACAACAAAAACAACAACTACATCAACAACAACAAAAACGTCAAATAAACAACAACAACAACGTCAACAACAACAACTACGTCAAATAAACAACAACAACTACGTCAAATAAACAATAACAACAACAACAACGTCAAATAAACAACAACAACAACGTCAAATAAACAACAACAATAACAACAACGTCAAATAAACAACAACAACAACATCAACAACAACAACAACAATGTCAAATAAACAACAACAACAACAATAACACCGTCAACAACAACAACAATGTCAAATAAACAATAACAACAACAACGTCAAGTAAACAACAACAACAACAACGTCAACAACAACAACAACGTCAAATAAACAACAACAACAACGTCAAATAAACAACAATGTCAACAACAACAACGTCAAATAAACAACAACAACAACAACGTCAAATAGACAACAACAACAACGTCAAATCAACAACAACAACAACAACAACGTCAAATAAACAACAAAAACAACGACAACAACAACGTCAAATAAACAACAACAAAAACAACAACGTCAACTAAACAACAACAACAATAACAACAACGTAAAATAAACAACAACCACAACAACAACGTCAAATAAACAACAACAACAACAACGTCAAATAAACAACAAAAACAACAATAACAATGTCAACAACATTAACAACGTCAAATAAACAACAACAACAACAACGTCAAATAAACAACAACAACAACAACAATAACAACGTTAAAAATAACAACAACAATTACGCCAAATAAACAACAACAACAACAACAACGTCAAATAAACAACGAAAACAACAATAACAATGTCAACAACATTAACAACGTCAAATAAACAACATCAACAACAACAACGTCAAATAAACAACAACAACAACAACAATAACAACGTTAAAAATAACAACAACAATTACGCCAAATAAACAACAACAACAACAACAACAACAACAACAACAACAACGTCAAATAAACAACAACAACAACAACAACAAATACAACAACAACGTCAAATAACAACAACAATGTCAAATAAACAACAACAACAACGTCAAATAAACAACAACAACAACAACGTTAAATAAACAACAACAACAACAACAACGTCAACAACAACAACGTCAAATAAACAACAACAACAACAACGTCAAATAAACAACAACAACAACAACAACAACGTCAAATAAACAACAACAACAACGTCAACAACAACAACAATGTCAAATAAACAACAACAACAACAACGTCAAATAAACAACAAAAACAACGACAAAAAAACGTTAAATAAACAACAACAACAACAAAAATAACATTAAATAAACAACAACAACAACAACAACAATAACAATAACAACAACAACGTCAAATAAATAACAACAACAACAACGTCAAATAAACAACAACAACAACATCAAATAAACAACAACAAAAACAACAACTACATCAACAACAACAAAAACGTCAAATAAACAACAACAACAACGTCAACAACAACAACTACGTCAAATAAACAACAACAACTACGTCAAATAAACAATAACAACAACAACAACGTCAAATAAACAACAACAACAACGTCAAATAAACAACAACAATAACAACAACGTCAAATAAACAACAACAACAACATCAACAACAACAACAACAATGTCAAATAAACAACAACAACAACAATAACACCGTCAACAACAACAACAATGTCAAATAAACAATAACAACAACAACGTCAAGTAAACAACAACAACAACAACGTCAACAACAACAACAACGTCAAATAAACAACAACAACAACGTCAAATAAACAACAATGTCAACAACAACAACGTCAAATAAACAACAACAACAACAACGTCAAATAGACAACAACAACAACGTCAAATCAACAACAACAACAACAACAACGTCAAATAAACAACAAAAACAACGACAACAACAACGTCAAATAAACAACAACAAAAACAACAACGTCAACTAAACAACAACAACAATAACAACAACGTAAAATAAACAACAACCACAACAACAACGTCAAATAAACAACAACAACAACAACAACAACGTCAAATAAACAACAAAAACAACAATAACAATGTCAACAACATTAACAACGTCAAATAAACAACAACGTCAAATAAACAACAACAACAACAACAACGTCAAATAAACAACAACAACAACAACAATAACAACGTTAAAAATAACAACAACAATTACGCCAAA
The DNA here is from genome assembly GCA_948472305.1 of Vicia faba. Lineage (NCBI taxonomy): Eukaryota > Viridiplantae > Streptophyta > Magnoliopsida > Fabales > Fabaceae > Vicia > Vicia faba. Next base: position 318,110,238 of record OX451739.1, on the reverse strand, counting down.
TAAACAACAACAACAACAACGTCAAATAAACAACGAAAACAACAATAACAATGTCAACAACATTAACAACGTCAAATAAACAACAACAACAACAACAACGTCAAATAAACAACAACAACAACAACAATAACAACGTTAAAAATAACAACAACAATTACGCCAAATAAACAACAACAACAACAACAACAACGTCAAATAAACAACAACAACAACAAATACAACAACAACAACGTCAAATAACAACAACAATGTCAAATAAACAACAACAACAACGTCAAATAAACAACAACAACAACAACAACGTCAAATAAACAACAACAACAACAACAACGTCAACAACAACAAAAATGTCAAATAAACAACAACAACAACAACAACGTTAACAACATCAACTAAGTCAAATAAACAACAACAACAACGTCAAATAAAAAACAACAACAACAATGTCAACAACAACGTCAAATAAACAACAACAACAACGTCAAATAAACAACAACAACTAAAACAACGTCAAATAAACAACAACAACAACGTCAAATAAACAACAACACCAACAACGTCAACAACAACAACAACAACAATGTCAAATAAACAACAACAACAACGTCAACAACAACAACAATGTCAAATAAACAACAACAACAACGTCAAATAAACAACAACAACGTCAAATAAACAACAACAACAACGTCAACAACAACAACAACGTCAAATAAAGAACAACAACAACTATGTCAACAACAACAACAACGTCAAATAAACAACAACAACAACAACGTCAACAACAACAACGTCAAATAAACAACAACAACAACAACAACAACGTCAAATAAACAACAACAACAACGTCAAATAAACAACAACAACAACAACAACAAATACAACAACAACAACGTCAAATAACAACAACAATGTCAAATAAACAACAACAACAACGTCAAATAAACAACAACAACAACAACGTCAAATAAACAACAACAACAACAACAACGTCAACAACAACAAAAATGTCAAATAAACAACAACAACAACAACAACGTTAACAACATCAACTAAGTCAAATAAACAACAACAACAACGTCAAATAAAAAACAACAACAACAATGTCAACAACAACGTCAAATAAACAACAACAACAACGTCAAATAAACAACAACAACAACGTCAAATAAACAACAACAACTAAAACAACGTCAAATAAACAACAACAACAACGTCAAATAAACAACAACACCAACAACGTCAACAACAACAACAACAACAATGTCAAATAAACAACAACAACAACGTCAACAACAACAACAATGTCAAATAAACAACAACAACAACGTCAAATAAACAACAACAACGTCAAATAAACAACAACAACAACGTCAACAACAACAACAACGTCAAATAAACAACAACAACAACTATGTCAACAACAACAACAACGTCAAATAAACAACAACAACAACGTCAACAACAACAACGTCAAATAAACAACAACAACAACAACAACGTCAAATAAACAACAACAACAACGTCAAATAAATAACAACAACAACAACAACAACAACGTCAAAAAAAAAACAACAACAATAACAACAACAACAACATGAAATAAACAACAGTAACAACAATGTCAACAACATTAACAACGTCAAATAAACAACAACAACAACAACAACAACGTTAAATAAACAACAACAACAACAACGTCAACAACAACAACGTCAAATAAACAACAACAACAACAACGTCAAATAAACAACAACAACAACAACAACAACGTCAAATAAACAACAACAACAACAACGTCAACAACAACAACAATGTCAAATAAACAACAACAACAACGTCAAATAAACAACAAAAACAACGACAAAAAAACGTTAAATAAACAATAACAACAACAACAATAACATCAAATAAACAACAACAACAACAACAACAACAATAACAATAACAACAACAATGTCAAATAAATAACAACAACAACAACGTCAAATAAACAACAACAACAACATCAAATAAACAACAACAAAAACAACAACTACATCAACAACAACAAAAACGTCAAAAAAACAACAACAACAACGTCAACAACAACAACTACGTCAAATAAAGAACAACAACTACGTCAAATAAACAATAACAACAACAACAACGTCAAATAAACAACAACAACAACAACGTCAAATAAACAACAACAACAACAACAACAACAATAACAATAACAACAACAACGTCCAATAAATAACAACAACAACAACGTCAAATAAACAACAACAACAACATCAAATAAACAACAACAAAAACAACAACTACATCAACAACAACAAAAACGTCAAATAAACAACAACAACAACGTCAACAACAACAACTACGTCAAATAAACAACAACAATTACGTCAAATAAACAATAACAACAACAACAACGTCAAATAAACAACAACAACAACGTCAAATAAACAACAACAATAACAACAACGTCAAATAAACAACAACAACAACATCAACAACAACAACAACAATGTCAAATAAACAACAACAACAACAATAACACCGTCAACAACAACAACAACAATGTCAAATAAACAATAACAAGAACAACGTCAAGTAAACAACAACAACAACAACGTCAACAACAACAACAACGTCAAATAAACAACAACAACAACGTCAAATAAACAACAATGTCAACAACAACAACGTCAAATAAATAACAACAACAACAACGTTAAATAGACAACAACAACAACGTCAAATCAACAACAACAACAACAACGTCAAATAAACAACAAAAACAACGACAACAACAACGTCAAATAAACAACAACAAAAACAACAACGTCAACTAAACAACAACAACAATAACAACAACGTAAAATAAACAACAACCACAACAACAACGTCAAATAAACAACAACAACAACAACAACAACGTCAAATAAACAACAAAAACAACAATAACAATGTCAACAACATTAACAACGTCAAATAAACAACAACAACAACAACGTCAAATAAACAACAACAACAACAACAACGTCAAATAAACAACAACAACAACAACAATAACAACGTTAAAAATAACAACAACAATTACGCCAAATAAAAAACAACAACAACAACAACGTCAAATAAACAACGAAAACAACAATAACAATGTCAACAACATTAACAACGTCAAATAAACAACAACAACAACAACGTCAAATAAACAACAATAACAACAACAATAACAACGTTAAAAATAACAACAACAATTACGCCAAATAAACAACAACAACAACAACAACGTCAAATAAACAACAACAACAACAACAACAACAAATACAACAACAACAACGTCAAATAACAACAACAATGTCAAATAAACAACAACAATAACGTCAAATAAACAACAACAACAAGAACGTCAAATAAACAACAACAACAACAACAACGTCAACAACAACAAAAATGTCAAATAAACAACAACAACAACAACAACGTTAACAACATCAACTAAGTCAAATAAACAACAACAACAACGTCAAATAAAAAACAACAACAACAATGTCAACAACAACGTCAAATAAACAACAACAACAACGTCAAATAAACAACAACAACTAAAACAACGTCAAATAAACAACAACAACAACAACGTCAAATAAACAACAACACCAACAACGTCAACAACAACAACAACAATGTCAAATAAACAACAACAACAACGTCAACAACAACAACAATGTCAAATAAACAACAACAACAACGTCAAATAAACAACAACAACGTCAAATAAACAACAACAACAACAACGTCAACAACAACAACAACGTCAAATAAACAACAACAACAACTATGTCAACAACAACAACAACGTCAAATAAACAACAACAACAACAACGTCAACAACAACAACGTCAAATAAACAACAACAACAACAACAACAACAACGTCAAATAAACAACAACAACAACGTCAAATAAATAACAACAACAACAACAACAACAACGTCAAATAAACAACAACAACAATAACAACAACAACAACATGAAATAAACAACAGTAACAACAATGTCAACAACATTAACAACGTCAAATAAACAACAACAACAACAACAACAACAACGTTAAATAAACAACAACAACAACAACGTCAACAACAACAACGTCAAATAAACAACAACAACAACAACATCAAATAAACAACAACAACAACAACAACAACGTCAAATAAACAACAACAACAACAACGTCAACAACAACAACAATGTCAAATAAACAACAACAACAACGTCAAATAAACAACAAAAACAACGACAAAAAAAACGTTAAATAAACAACAACAACAACAATAACATCAAATAAACAACAACAACAACAACAACAATAACAATAACAACAACAATGTCAAATAAATAACAACAACAACAACGTCAAATAAACAACAACAACAACATCAAATAAACAACAACAAAAACAACAACTACATCAACAACAACAAAAACGTCAAAAAAACAACAACAACAACGTCAACAACAACAACTACGTCAAATAAACAATAACAACAACAACAACGTCAAATAAACAACAACAACAACGTCAAATAAACAACAACAACAACAACGTCAAATAAACAACAACAACAACATCAACAACAACAACAACAATGTCAAATAAAAAACAACAACAACAATAACACCGTCAACAACAACAACAATGTCAAATAAACAATAACAACAACAACGTCAAGTAAACAACAACAACAACAACGTCAACAACAACAACAACGTCAAATAAACAACAACAACAACGTCAAATAAACAACAATGTCAACAACAACAACGTCAAATAAACAACAACAACAACAACGTCAAATAGACAACAACAACAACGTCAAATCAACAACAACAACAACAACAACAACGACAAATAAACAACAAAAACAACGACAACAACAACGTCAAATAAACAACAACAAAAACAACAACGTCAACTAAACAACAACAACAATAACAACAACGTAAAATAAACAACAACCACAACAACAACGTCAAATAAACAACAACAACAACAACAACGTCAAATAAACAACAAAAACAACAATAACAATGTCAACAACATTAACAACGTCAAATAAACAACAATAACAACAACGTCAAATAAACAACAACAACAACAACAACGTCAAATAAACAACAACAACAACAACAATAACAACGTTAAAAATAACAACAACAATTACGCCAAATAAACAACAACAACAACAACAACGTCAAATAAACAACGAAAACAACAATAACAATGTCAACAACATTAACAACGTCAAATAAACAACAACAACAACAACAACGTCAAATAAACAACAACAATAACAAAGTTAAAAATAACAATAACAATTACGCCAAATAAACAACAACAACAACAACAACGTCAAATAAACAACAACAACAACAACAAATACAACAACAACAACGTCAAATAACAACAACAATGTCAAATAAACAACAACAACAACGTCAAATAAACAACAACAACAACAACGTCAAATAAACAACAACAACAACAACAACGTCAACAACAACAAAAATGTCAAATAAACAACAACAACAACAACGTTAACAACATCAACTAAGTCAAATAAACAACAACAACAACGTCAAATAAACAACAACACCAACAACGTCAACAACAACAACAACAACAACGTCAAATAAACAACAACAACGTCAAATAAACAACAACAACAACGTCAACAACAACAACAACGTCAAATAAACAACAACAACAACTATGTCAACAACAACAACAACGTCAAATAAACAACAACAACAACAACGTCAACAACAACAACGTCAAATAAACAACAACAACAACAACGTCAAATAAACAACAACAACAACGTCAAATAAATAACAACAACAACAACAACAACAACAACAACGTCAAATAAACAACAACAACAATAACAACATGAAATAAACAACAGTAACAACAATGTCAACAACATTAACAACGTCAAATAAACAACAACAACAACAACGTTAAATAAACAACAACAACAACAACGTCAACAACAACAACGTCAAATAAACAACAACAACAACAACGTCAAATAAACAACAACAACAACAACAACGTCAAATAAACAACAACAACAACAACGTCAACAACAACAACAATGTCAAATAAACAACAACAACAACGTCAAATAAACAACAAAAACAACGACAAAAAAAACGTTAAATAAACAACAACAACAACAACAATAACATCAAATAAACAACAACAACAACAACAACAATAACAATAACAACAACAATGTCAAATAAATAACAACAACAACAACGTCAAATAAACAACAACAACATCATCAAATAAACAACAACAAAAACAACAACTACATCAACAACAACAAAAACGTCAAAAAAACAACAACAACAACGTCAACAACAACAACTACGTCAAATAAACAACAACAACTACGTCAAATAAACAATAACAACAACAACAACGTCAAATAAACAACAACAACAACGTTAAATAAACAACAACAACAACAACGTCAAATAAACAACAACAACAACAACAACAACGTCAACAACAACAAAAATGTCAAATAAACAACAACAACAACGTTAACAACATCAACTAAGTCAAATAAACAACAACAACAACGTCAAATAAAAAACAACAACAACAATGTCAACAACAACGTCAAATAAACAACAACAACAACGTCAAATAAACAACAACAACTAAAACAACGTCAAATAAACAACAACAACAACGTCAAATAAACAACAACACCAACAACGTCAACAACAACAACAACAATGTCAAATAAACAACAACAACAACGTCAACAACAACAACAATGTCAAATAAACAACAACAACAACGTCAAATAAACAACAACAACGTCAAATAAACAACAACAACGTCAACAACAACAACAACGTCAAATAAACAACAACAACAACTATGTCAACAACAACAACAACGTCAAATAAACAACAACAACAACAACGTCAACAACAACAACGTCAAATAAACAACAACAACAACAACGTCAAATAAACAACAACAACAACGTCAAATAAATAACAACAACAACAACAACAACAACGTCAAATAAACAACAACAACAATAATAACAACAACAACAACATGAAATAAACAACACTAACAACAATGTCAACAACATTAACAACGTCAAATAAACAACAACAACAACAACAACAACAACGTTAAATAAACAACAACAACAACAACAACGTCAAATAAACAACAACAACAACAACGTCAAATAAACAACAACAACAACAACAACAACAACGTCAAATAAACAACAACAACAACGTCAACAACAACAACAATGTCAAATAAACAACAACAACAACAACGTCAAATAAACAACAAAAACGACGACAAAAAAACGTTAAATAAACAACAACAACAACAATAACATTAAATAAACAACAACAACAACAACAACAATAACAATAACAACAACAACGTCAAATAAATAACAACAACAACAACGTCAAATAAACAACAACAACAACATCAAATAAACAACAACAAAAACAACAACTACATCAACAACAACAAAAACGTCAAATAAACAACAACAACAACGTCAACAACAACAACTACGTCAAATAAACAACAACAATTACGTCAAATAAACAATAACAACAACAACAACGTCAAATAAACAACAACAACAACGTCAAATAAACAACAACAATAACAACAACGTCAAATAAACAACAACAATAACAACATCAACAACAACAACAACAATGTCAAATAAACAACAACAACAACAATAACACCGTCAACAACAACAACAATGTCAAATAAACAATAACAACAACAACGTCAAGTAAACAACAACAACAACAACGTCAACAACAACAACAACGTCAAATAAACAACAACAACAACGTCAATTAAACAACAATGTCAACAACAACAACGTCAAATAAATAACAACAACAACAACGTCAAATAGACAACAACAACTACGTCAAATCAACAACAACAACAACAACGTCAAATAAACAACAAAAACAACGACAACAACAACGTCAAATAAACAACAACAAAAACAACAACGTCAACTAAACAACAACAACAATAACAACAACGTAAAATAAACAACAACCACAACAACAACGTCAAATAAACAACAACAACAACAACAACAACAACGTCAAATAAACAACAAAAACAACAATAACAATGTCAACAACATTAACAACGTCAAATAAACAACAACAACAACAACAACGTCAAATAAACAACAACAACAACAACAACGTCAAATAAACAACAACAGCAACAACAATAACAACGTTAAAAATAACAACAACAATTACGCCAAATAAAAAACAACAACAACAAGAACAACGTCAAATAAACAACGAAAACAACAATAACAATGTCAACAACATTAACAACGTCAAATAAACAACAACAACAACAACAACGTCAAATAAACAACAACAACAACAACAATAACAACGTTAAAAATAACAACAACAATTACGCCAAATAAACAACAACAACAACAACGTCAAATAAACAACAACAACAACAACAACAAATACAACAACAACAACGTCAAATAACAACAACAATGTCAAATAAACAACAACAACAACGTCAAATAAACAACAACAACAACAACGTCAAATAAACAACAACAACAACAACAACGTCAACAACAACAAAAATGTCAAATAAACAACAACAACAACAACGTTAACAACATCAACTAAGTCAAATAAACAACAACAACAACGTCAAATAAAAAACAACAACAACAATGTCAACAACAACGTCAAATAAACAACAACAACAACGTCAAATAAACAACAACAACTAAAACAACGTCAAATAAACAACAACAACAACGTCAAATAAACAACAACACCAACAACGTCAACAACAACAACAACAACAATGTCAAATAAACAACAACAACAACGTCAACAACAACAACAATGTCAAATAAACAACAACAACAACGTCAAATAAACAACAACAACGTCAAATAAACAACAACAACAACGTCAACAACAACAACAACGTCAAATAAACAACAACAACAACTATGTCAACAACAACAACAACGTCAAATAAACAACAACAACAACAACGTCAACAACAACAACGTCAAATAAACAACAACAACAACAACAACAACAACAACGTCAAATAAACAACAACAACAACGTCAAATAAATAACAACAACAACAACAACGTCAAAAAAAAAACAACAACAATAACAACAACAACAACATGAAATAAACAACAGTAACAACAATGTCAACAACATTAACAACGTCAAATAAACAACAACAACAACAACAACAACAACGTTAAATAAACAACAACAACAACAACGTCAACAACAACAACGTCAAATAAACAACAACAACAACAACGTCAAATAAACAACAACAACAACAACAACGTCAAATAAACAACAACAACAACAACGTCAACAACAACAACAATGTCAAATAAACAACAACAACAACGTCAAATAAACAACAAAAACAACGACAAAAAAACGTTAAATAAACAATAACAACAACAACAATAACATCAAATAAACAACAACAACAACAACAACAACAATAACAATAACAACAACAATGTCAAATAAATAACAACAACAACAACGTCAAATAAACAACAACAACAACATCAAATAAACAACAACAAAAACAACAACTACATCAACAACAACAAAAACGTCAAAAAAACAACAACAACAACGTCAACAACAACAACTACGTCAAATAAACAACAACAACTACGTCAAATAAACAATAACAACAACAACAACGTCAAATAAACAACAACAACAACGTCAAATAAACAACAACAACAACAACAATAACAATAACAACAACAACGTCAAATAAATAACAACAACAACAACGTCAAATAAACAACAACAACAACATCAAATAAACAACAACAAAAACAACAACTACATCAACAACAACAAAAACGTCAAATAAACAACAACAACAACGTCAACAACAACAACTACGTCAAATAAACAACAACAATTACGTCAAATAAACAATAACAACAACAACAACGTCAAATAAACAACAACAACAACGTCAAATAAACAACAACAATAACAACAACGTCAAATAAACAACAACAACAACATCAACAACAACAAGAACAATGTCAAATAAACAACAACAACAACAATAACACCGTCAACAACAACAACAACAATGTCAAATAAACAATAACAAGAACAACGTCAAGTAAACAACAACAACAACGTTAACAACAACAACAACGTCAAATAAACAACAACAACAACGTCAAATAAACAACAATGTCAACAACAACAACGTCAAATAAATAACAACAACAACAACGTCAAATAGACAACAACAACAACGTCAAATCAACAACAACAACAACAACGTCAAATAAACAACAAAAAC
>OX451739.1:318089768-318094768 GCA_948472305.1 Vicia faba | reverse complement strand
TAAACAACAACAACAACAACGTCAAATAAACAACAACAACAACAACAACAACGTCAAATAAACAACAACAACAACAACGTCAACAACAACAACAATGTCAAATAAACAACAACAACAACGTCAAATAAACAACAAAAACAACGACAAAAAAAACGTTAAATAAACAAAAACAACAACAACAATAACATCAAATAAACAACAACAAGAACAACAACAACAATAACAATAACAACAACAATGTCAAATAAATAACAACAACAACAACGTCAAATAAACAACAACAACAACATCAAATAAACAACAACAAAAACAACAACTACATCAACAACAACAAAAACGTCAAAAAAACAACAACAACAACTTCAACAACAACAACTACGTCAAATAAACAACAACAACTACGTCAAATAAACAATAACAACAACAACAACGTCAAATAAACAACAACAACAACGTCAAATAAACAACAACAACAACAACGTCAAATAAACAACAACAACAACATCAACAACAACAACAACAATGTCAAATAAACAACAACAACAACAATAACACCGTCAACAACAACAACAATGTCAAATAAACAATAACAACAACAACGTCAAGTAAACAACAACAACAACAACGTCAACAACAACAACAACGTCAAATAAACAACAACAACAACGTCAAATAAACAACAATGTCAACAACAACAACGTCAAATAAACAACAACAACAACATCAACGTCAAATAGACAACAACAACAACGTCAAATCAACAACAACAACAACAACAACAACGTCAAATAAACAACAAAAACAACGACAACAACAACGTCAAATAAACAACAACAATAACAACAACGTCAACTAAACAACAACAACAATAACAACAACGTAAAATAAACAACAACCACAACAACAACGTCAAATAAACAACAACAACAACAACAACGTCAAATAAACAACAAAAACAACAATAACAATGTCAACAACATTAACAACGTCAAATAAACAACAACAACAACAACAACGTCAAATAAACAACAACAACAACAACAATAACAACGTTAAAAATAACAACAACAATTACGCCAAATAAACAACAACAACAACAACAACGTCAAATAAACAACGAAAACAACAATAACAATGTCAACAACATTAACAACGTCAAATAAACAACAACAACAACAACAACAACGTCAAATAAACAACAACAACAACAACAACAATAACAACGTTAAAAATAACAACAACAATTACGCCAAATAAACAACAACAACAACAACAACGTCAAATAAACAACAACAACAACAACAACAAATACAACAACAACAACGTCAAATAACAACAACAATGTCAAATAAACAACAACAACAACGTCAAATAAACAACAACAACAACAACGTCAAATAAACAACAACAACAACAACGTCAACAACAACAAAAATGTCAAATAAACAACAACAACAACAACGTTAGCAACATCAACTAAGTCAAATAAACAACAACAACAACGTCAAATAAAAAACAACAACAACAATGTCAACAACAACGTCAAATAAACAACAACAACAACGTCAAATAAACAACAACAATTAAAACAACGTCAAATAAACAACAACAACAACGTCAAATAAACAACAACACCAACAACGTCAACAACAACAACAACAATGTCAAATAAACAACAACAACAACGTCAACAACAACAACAATGTCAAATAAACAACAACAACAACAACGTCAAATAAACAACAACAACGTCAAATAAACAACAACAACGTCAACAACAACAACAACGTCAAATAAACAACAACAACAACTATGTCAACAACAACAACAACGTCAAATAAACAACAACAACAACAACGTCAACAACAACAACGTCAAATAAACAACAACAACAACAACGTCAAATAAACAACAACAACGTCAAATAAATAACAACAACAACAACAACAACAATGTCAAATAAACAACAACAACAATAATAACAACAACAACATGAAATAAACAACAGTAACAACAATGTCAACAACATTAACAACGTCAAATAAACAACAACAACAACAACAACAACAACAACAACAACGCTAAATAAACAACAACAACAACAACGTCAACAACAACAACGTCAAATAAACAACAACAACAACAACGTCAAATAAACAACAACAACAACGTCAAATAAACAACAACAACAACAACGTCAACAACAACAACAATGTCAAATAAACAACAACAACAACGTCAAATAAACAACAAAAACAACGACAAAAAAACGTTAAATAAACAACAACAACAACAACAATAACATCTAATAAACAACAACAACAACAACAACAACAACAATAACAATAACAACAACAACAACAACGTCAAATAAATAACAACAACAACAACGTCAAGTAAACAACAACAACAACATCAAATAAACAACAACAAAAACAACAACTACATCAACAACAACAAAAACGTCAAATAAACAACAACAACAACGTCAACAAGAACAACTACGTCAAATAAACAATAACAACTACGTCAAATAAACAACAACAACAACGTCAAATAAACAACAACAACAACAACAACAACGTCAAATAAACAACAACAACAACAACGTCAACAACAACAACAATGTCAAATAAACAACAACAACAACGTCAAATAAACAACAAAAACAACGACAAAAAAAACGTTAAATAAACAAAAACAACAACAACAATAACATCAAATAAACAACAACAACAACAACAACAACAACAATAACAATAACAACAACAATGTCAAATAAATAACAACAACAACAACGTCAAATAAACAACAACAACATCAAATAAACAACAACAAAAACAACAACTACATCAACAACAACAAAAACGTCAAAAAAGCAACAACAACAACGTCAACAACAACAACTACGTCAAATAAACAACAACAACTACGTCAAATAAACAATAACAACAACAACAACGTCAAATAAACAACAACAACAACGTCAAATAAACAACAACAACAACAACGTCAAATAAACAACAACAACAACATCAACAACAACAACAACAATGTCAAATAAACAACAACAACAACAATAACACCGTCAACAACAACAACAATGTCAAATAAACAATAACAACAACAACGTCAAGTAAACAACAACAACAACAACAACGTCAACAACAACAACAACAACGTCAAATAAACAACAACAACAACGTCAAATAAACAACAATGTCAACAACAACAACGTCAAATAAACAACAATAACAACAACGTCAAATAGACAACAAAAACAACGTCAAATCAACAACAACAACAACAACGTCAAATAAACAACAAAAACAACGACAACAACAACGTCAAATAAACAACAACAAAAACAACAACGTCAACTAAACAACAACAACAATAACAACAACGTAAAATAAACAACAACCACAACAACAACGTCAAATAAACAACAACAACAACAACAACGTCAAATAAACAACAAAAACAACAATAACAATGTCAACAACATTAACAACGTCAAATAAACAACAACAACAACAACAACAACGTCAAATAAACAACAACAACAACAACAATAACAACGTTAAAAATAACAACAACAATTACGCCAAATAAACAACAACAACAACAACAACGTCAAATAAACAACGAAAACAACAATAACAATGTCAACAACATTAACAACGTCAAATAAACAACAACAACAACAACAACGTCAAATAAACAACAACAACAACAACAATAACAACGTTTAAAATAACAACAACAATTACGCCAAATAAACAACAACAACAACAACAACAACAACAACGTCAAATAAACAACAACAACAACAACAACAAATACAACAACAACAACGTCAAATAACAACAACAATGTCAAATAAACAACAACAACAACGTCAAATAAACAACAACAACAACAACGTTAAATAAACAACAACAACAACAACAACGTCAACAACAACAACGTCAAATAAACAACAACAACAACAACGTCAAATAAACAACAACAACAACAACAACAACGTCAAATAAACAACAACAACAACGTCAACAACAACAACAATGTCAAATAAACAACAACAACAACAACGTCAAATAAACAACAAAAACAACGACAAAAAAACGTTAAATAAACAACAACAACAACAACAATAACATTAAATAAACAACAACAACAACAACAATAACAATAACAACAACAACGTCAAATAAATAACAACAGCAACAACGTCAAATAAACAACAACAACAACATCAAATAAACAACAACAAAAACAACAACTACATCAACAACAACAAAAACGTCAAATAAACAACAACAACAACAACGTCAACAACAACAACTACGTCAAATAAACAACAACAACTACGTCAAATAAACAATAACAACAACAACAACGTCAAATAAACAACAACAACAACGTCAAATAAACAACAACAATAACAACAACGTCAAATAAACAACAACAACAACATCAACAACAACAACAATGTCAAATAAACAACAACAACAACAATAACACCGTCAACAACAACAACAATGTCAAATAAACAATAACAACAACAACGTCAAGTAAACAACAACAACAACAACAACGTCAACAACAACAACAACGTCAAATAAACAACAACAACAACGTCAAATAAACAACAATGTCAACAACAACAACGTCAAATAAACAACAACAACAACAACGTCAAATAGACAACAACAACAACAACGTCAAATCAACAATAACAACAACAACGTCAAATAAACAACAAAAACAACGACAACAACAACGTCAAATAAACAACAACAAAAACAACAACGTCAACTAAACAACAACAACAATAACAACAACGTAAAATAAACAACAACCACAACAACAACGTCAAATAAACAACAACAACAACAACAACGTCAAATAAACAACAAAAACAACAATAACAATGTCAACAACATTAACAACGTCAAATAAACAACAACAACAACAACAACGTCAAATAAACAACA
>OX451739.1:318082268-318084768 GCA_948472305.1 Vicia faba | reverse complement strand
AAACAACAACAACAACGTCAAATAAACAACAACAACAACAACGTTAAATAAACAACAACAACAACAACGTCAACAACAACAACGTCAAATAAACAACAACAACAACAACGTCAAATAAACAACAACAACAACAACAACAACAACGTCAAATAAACAACAACAACAACGTCAACAACAACAACAATGTCAAATAAACAACAACAACAACAACGTCAAATAAACAACAAAAACAACGACAAAAAAACGTTAAATAAACAACAACAACAACAACAATAACATTAAATAAACAACAACAACAACAACAATAACAATAACAACAACAACGTCAAATAAATAACAACAACAACAACGTCAAATAAACAACAACAACAACATCAAATAAACAACAACAAAAACAACAACTACATCAACAACAACAAAAACGTCAAATAAACAACAACAACAACGTCAACAACAACAACTACGTCAAATAAACAACAACAACTACGTCAAATAAACAATAACAACAACAACAACGTCAAATAAACAACAACAACAACGTCAAATAAACAACAACAATAACAACAACGTCAAATAAACAACAACAACAACATCAACAACAACAACAATGTCAAATAAACAACAACAACAACAATAACACCGTCAACAACAACAACAATGTCAAATAAACAATAACAACAACAACGTCAAGTAAACAACAACAACAACAACAACGTCAACAACAACAACAACGTCAAATAAACAACAATGTCAACAACAACAACGTCAAATAAACAACAACAACAACAACGTCAAATAGACAACAACAACAACAACGTCAAATCAACAACAACAACAACAACGTCAAATAAACAACAAAAACAACGACAACAACAACGTCAAATAAACAACAACAAAAACAACAACGTCAACTAAACAACAACAACAATAACAACAACGTAAAATAAACAACAACCACAACAACAACGTCAAATAAACAACAACAACAACAACAACAACGTCAAATAAACAACAAAAACAACAATAACAATGTCAACAACATTAACAACGTCAAATAAACAACAACAACAACAACAACGTCAAATAAACAACAACAACAACAACAACGTCAAATAAACAACAACAACAACAATAATAACAACGTTAAAAATAACAACAACAATTACGCCAAATAAACAACAACAACAACAACGTCAAATAAACAACGAAAACAACAATAACAATGTCAACAACATTAACAACGTCAAATAAACAACAACAACAACAACAACAACGTCAAATAAACAACAACAACAACAACAATAACAACGTTAAAAATAACAACAACAATTACGCCAAATAAACAACAACAACAACGTCAAATAAACAACAACAACAACAACAAATACAACAACAACAACGTCAAATAACAACAACAATGTCAAATAAACAACAACAACAACGTCAAATAAACAACAACAACAACAACGTCAAATAAACAACAACAACAACAACAACGTCAACAACAACAAAAATGTCAAATAAACAACAACAACAACAACGTTAACAACATCAACTAAGTCAAATAAACAACAACAACAACGTCAAATAAAAAACAACAACAACAATGTCAACAACAACGTCAAATAAACAACAACAACAACAACGTCAAATAAACAACAACAACTAAAACAACGTCAAATAAACAACAACAACAACGTCAAATAAACAACAACACCAACAACGTCAACAACAACAACAACAACAATGTCAAATAAACAACAACAACAACGTCAACAACAACAACAATGTCAAATAAACAACAACAACAACGTCAAATAAACAACAACAACGTCAAATAAACAACAACAACAACGTCAACAACAACAACAACGTCAAATAAACAACAACAACAACTATGTCAACAACAACAACAACGTCAAATAAACAACAACAACAACAACGTCAACAACAACAACGTCAAATAAACAACAACAACAACAACAACGTCAAATAAACAACAACAACAACGTCAAATAAATAACAACAACAACAACAACAACGTCAAATAAACAACAACAACAATAACAACAACAACAACATGAAATAAACAACAGTAACAACAATGTCAACAACATTAACAACGTCAAATAAACAACAACAACAACAACAACAACAACAACGTTAAATAAACAACAACAACGTCAACAACAACAACGTCAAATAAACAACAACAACAACAACGTCAAATAAACAACAACAACGTCAAATAAACAACAACAACAACAACGTCAACAACAACAACAATGTCAAATAAACAACAACAACAACGTCAAATAAACAACAAAAACAACGACAAAAAAAACGTTAAATAAACAAAAACAACAACAACAATAACATCAAATAAACAACAACAAGAACAACAACAACAATAACAATAACAACAACAATGTCAAATAAATAACAACAACAACAACGTCAAATAAACAACAACAACAACATCAAATAAACAACAACAAAA
>OX451739.1:318074768-318079768 GCA_948472305.1 Vicia faba | reverse complement strand
ACAATGTCAACAACAACAACGTCAAATACACAACAACAACAACAACGTCAAATAGACAACAACAACAACGTCAAATCAACAACAACAACAACAACAACAACGTCAAATAAACAACAAAAACAACGACAACAACGTCAAATAAACAACAACAAAAACAACAACGTCAACTAAACAACAACAACAATAACAACAACGTAAAATAAACAACAACCACAACAAAAACGTCAAATAAACAACAACAACAACAACAACGTCAAATAAACAACAAAAACAACAATAACAATGTCAACAACATTAACAACGTCAAATAAACAACAACAACAACAACAACGTCAAATAAACAACAACAACAACAACAACGTCAAATAAACAACAACAACAACAACAATAACAACGTTAAAAATAACAACAACAATTACGCCAAATAAACAACAACAACAACAACAACGTCAAATAAACAACGAAAACAACAATAACAATGTCAACAACATTAACAACGTCAAATAAACAACAACAACAACAACAACGTCAAATAAACAACAACAACAACAACAATAACAACGTTAAAAATAACAACAACAATTACGCCAAATAAACAACAACAACAACAACAACGTCAAATAAACAACAACAACAACAACAAATACAACAACAACAACGTCAAATAACAACAACAATGTCAAATAAACAACAACAACAACGTCAAATAAACAACAACAACAACAACGTCAAATAAACAACAACAACAACAACAACGTCAACAACAACAAAAATGTCAAATAAACAACAACAACAACAACGTTAACAACATCAACTAAGTCAAATAAACAACAACAACAACGTCAAATAAAAAACAACAACAACAATGTCAACAACAACGTCAAATAAACAACAACAACAACGTCAAATAAACAACAACAACTAAAACAACGTCAAATAAACAACAACAACAACGTCAAATAAACAACAACACCAACAACGTCAACAACAACAACAACAACAACAATGTCAAATAAACAACAACAACAACGTCAACAACAACAACAATGTCAAATAAACAACAACAACAACGTCAAATAAACAACAACCACGTCAAATAAACAACAACAACAACGTCAACAACAACAACAACGTCAAATAAACAACAACAACAACTATGTCAACAACAACAACAACGTCAAATAAACAACAACAACAACAACAACAACGTCAAATAAACAACAACAACAACAACAACGTCAAATAAACAACAACAACAACGTCAAATAAATAACAACAACAACAACAACGTCAAATAAACAACAACAACAATAACAACAACAACAACATGAAATAAACAACAGTAACAACAATGTCAACAACATTAACAACGTCAAATAAACAACAACAACAACAACAACAACAACGTTAAATAAACAACAACAACAACAACGTCAACAACAACAACGTCAAATAAATAACAACAACAACAACAACGTCAAATAAACAACAACAACAACAACAACAACGTCAAATAAACAACAACAACAACAACGTCAACAACAACAACAATGTCAAATAAACAACAACAACAACGTCAAATAAACAACAAAAACAACGACAAAAAAAACGTTAAATAAACAACAACAACAACAATAACATCAAATAAACAACAACAACAACAACAACAATAACAATAACAACAACAATGTCAAATAAATAACAACAACAACAACGTCAAATAAACAACAACAACAACATCAAATAAACAACAACAAAAACAACAACTACATCAACAACAACAAAAACGTCAAAAAAACAACAACAACAACGTCAACAACAACAACTACGTCAAATAAACAATAACAACAACAACAACGTCAAATAAACAACAACAACAACGTCAAATAAACAACAACAACAACAACAACGTCAAATAAACAACAACAACAACATCAACAACAACAACAACAATGTCAAATAAACAACAACAACAACAATAACACCGTCAACAACAACAACAATGTCAAATAAACAATAACAACAACAACGTCAAGTAAACAACAACAACAACAACGTCAACAACAACAACAACGTCAAATAAACAACAACAACAACGTCAAATAAACAACAATGTCAACAACAACAACGTCAAATAAACAACAACAACAACAACGTCAAATAGACAACAACAACAACGTCAAATCAACAACAACAACAACAACAACGTCAAATAAACAACAAAAACAACGACAACAACAACGTCAAATAAACAACAACAAAAACAACAACGTCAACTAAACAACAACAACAATAACAACAACGTAAAATAAACAACAACCACAACAACAACGTCAAATAAACAACAACAACAACAACAACGTCAAATAAACAACAAAAACAACAATAACAATGTCAACAACATTAACAACGTCAAATAAACAACAACAACAACAACGTCAAATAAACAACAACAACAACAACAACGTCAAATAAACAACAACAACAACAACAATAACAACGTTAAAAATAACAACAACAATTACGCCAAATAAACAACAACAACAACAACAACGTCAAATAAACAACGAAAACAACAATAACAATGTCAACAACATTAACAACGTCAAATAAACAACAACAACAACAACAACAACGTCAAATAAACAACAACAACAACAACAATAACAACGTTAAAAATAACAATAACAATTACGCCAAATAAACAACAACAACAACAACAACGTCAAATAAACAACAACAACAACAACAAATACAACAACATCAACGTCAAATAACAACAACAATGTCAAATAAACAACAACAACAACGTCAAATAAACAACAACAACAACAACGTCAAATAAACAACAACAACAACAACAACAACAACGTCAACAACAACAAAAATGTCAAATAAACAACAACAACAACGTTAACAACATCAACTAAGTCAAATAAACAACAACAACAACGTCAAATAAAAAACAACAACAACAATGTCAACAACAACGTCAAATAAACAACAACAACAACGTCAAATAAACAACAACAACAACGTCAAGTAAACAACAACACCAACAACGTCAACAACAACAACAACAATGTCAAATAAACAACAACAACAACGTCAACAACAACAACAATGTCAAATAAACAACAACAACAACAACGTTAAATAAACAACAACAACGTCAAATAAACAACAACAACGTCAACAACAACAACAACGTCAAATAAACAACAACAACAACTATGTCAACAACAACAACAACGTCAAATAAACAACAACAACAACAACGTCAACAACAACAACGTCAAATAAACAACAACAACAACAACGTCAAATAAACAACAACAACAACGTCAAATAAATAACAACAACAACAACAACAACAATGTCAAATAAACAACAACAACAACGTCAACAACAACAACAACGTCAAATAAACAACAACAACAACTATGTCAACAACAACAACAACGTCAAATAAACAACAACAACAACAACGTCAACAACAACAACGTCAAATAAACAACAACAACAACAACAACGTCAAATAAACAACAACAACAACGTCAAATAAATAACAACAACAACAACAACAACAACGTCAAATAAACAACAACAACAATAACAACAACAACAACATGAAATAAACAACAGTAACAACAATGTCAACAACATTAACAACGTCAAATAAACAACAACAACAACAACAACAACAACAACAACGTTAAATAAACAACAACAACAACAACGTCAACAACAACAACGTCAAATAAACAACAACAACAACAACGTCAAATAAACAACAACAACAACAACGTCAACAACAACAACAATGTCAAATAAACAACAACAACAACGTCAAATAAACAACAAAAACAACGACAAAAAAAACGTTAAATAAACAAAAACAACAACAACAATAACATCAAATAAACAACAACAAGAACAACAACAACAATAACAATAACAACAACAATGTCAAATAAATAACAACAACAACAACGTCAAATAAACAACAACAACAACATCAAATAAACAACAACAAAAACAACAACTACATCAACAACAACAAAAACGTCAAAAAAACAACAACAACAACTTCAACAACAACAACTACGTCAAATAAACAACAATAACTACGTCAAATAAACAATAACAACAACAACAACGTCAAATAAACAACAACAACAACGTGAAATAAACAACAACAACAACAACGTCAAATAAACAACAACAACAACATCAACAACAACAACAACAATGTCAAATAAACAACAACAACAACAATAACACCGTCAACAACAACAACAATGTCAAATAAACAATAACAACAACAACGTCAAGTAAACAACAACAACAACAACGTCAACAACAACAACAACGTCAAATAAACAACAACAACAACGTCAAATAAACAACAATGTCAACAACAACAACGTCAAATAAACAACAACAACAACAACAACGTCAAATAGACAACAATAAACAACGTCAAATCAACAACAACAACAACAACAACAACGTCAAATAAACAACAAAAACAACGACAACAACAACGTCAAATAAACAACAACAATAACAACAACGTCAACTAAACAACAACAACAATAACAACAACGTAAAATAAACAACAACCACAACAACAACGTCAAATAAACAACAACAACAACAACAACGTCAAATAAACAACAAAAACAACAATAACAATGTCAACAACATTAACAACGTCAAATAAACAACAACAACAACAACAACGTCAAATAAACAACAACAACAACAACAATAACAACGTTAAAAATAACAACAACAATTACGCCAAATAAACAACAACAACAACAACAACGTCAAATAAACAACGAAAACAACAATAACAATGTCAACAACATTAACAACGTCAAATAAACAACAACAACAACAACAACGTCAAATAAACAACAACAACAACAATAACAACGTTAAAAATAACAACAACAATTACGCTAAATAAACAACAACAACAACAACGTCAA
>OX451739.1:317987268-318062268 GCA_948472305.1 Vicia faba | reverse complement strand
AACAACAACAATGTCAACAACAATGTCAAATAAACAACAACAACAACGTGAAATAAACAACAACAACTAAAACAACGTCAAATAAACAACAACAACAATGTCAAATAAACAACAACACCAACAACGTCAACAACAACAACAACAACAACAATGTCAAATAAACAACAACAACAACGTCAACAACAACAACAATGTCAAATAAACAACAACAACAACGTCAAATAAACAACAACCACGTCAAATAAACAACAACAACAACGTCAACAACAACAACAACGTCAAATAAACAACAACAACAACTATGTCAACAACAACAACAACGTCAAATAAACAACAACAACAACAACGTCAACAACAACAACGTCAAATATACAACAACAACAACAACAACGTCAAATAAACAACAACAACAACGTCAAAAAAATAACAACAACAACAACGTCAAATAAACAACAACAACAATAACAACAACAACAACATGAAATAAACAACAGTAACAACAATGTCAACAACATTAACAACGTCAAATAAACAACAACAACAACAACAACAACAACGTTAAATAAACAACAACAACAACAACGTCAACAACAACAACGTCAAATAAATAACAACAACAACAACAACGTCAAATAAACAACAACAACAACAACAACAACGTCAAATAAACAACAACAACAACAACGTCAACAACAACAACAATGTCAAATAAACAACAACAACAACGTCAAATAAACAACAAAAACAACGACAAAAAAAACGTTAAATAAACAACAACAACAACAATAACATCAAATAAACAACAACAACAACAACAACAACAATAACAATAACAACAACAATGTCAAATAAATAACAACAACAACAACGTCAAATAAACAACAACAACAACATCAAATAAACAACAACAAAAACAACAACTACATCAACAACAACAAAAACGTCAAAAAAACAACAACAACAACGTCAACAACAACAACTACGTCAAATAAACAATAACAACAACAACAACGTCAAATAAACAACAACAACAACGTCAAATAAACAACAACAACAACAACAACGTCAAATAAACAACAACAACAACATCAACAACAACAACAACAATGTCAAATAAACAACAACAACAACAATAACACCGTCAACAACAACAACAATGTCAAATAAACAATAACAACAACAACGTCAAGTAAACAACAACAACAACAACGTCAACAACAACAACAACGTCAAATAAACAACAACAACAACGTCAAATAAACAACAATGTCAACAACAACAACGTCAAATAAACAACAACAACAACAACGTCAAATAGACAACAACAACAACGTCAAATCAACAACAACAACAACAACGTCAAATAAACAACAAAAACAACGACAACAACAACGTCAAATAAACAACAACAAAAACAACAACGTCAACTAAACAACAACAACAATAACAACAACGTAAAATAAACAACAACCACAACAACAACGTCAAATAAACAACAACAACAACAACAACGTCAAATAAACAACAAAAACAACAATAACAATGTCAACAACATTAACAACGTCAAATAAACAACAACAACAACAACAACGTCAAATAAACAACAACAACAACAACAACGTCAAATAAACAACAACAACAACAACAATAACAACGTTAAAAATAACAACAACAATTACGCCAAATAAACAACAACAACAACAACAACGTCAAATAAACAACGAAAACAACAATAACAATGTCAACAACATTAACAACGTCAAATAAACAACAACAACAACAACAACGTCAAATAAACAACAACAACAACAACAATAACAACGTTAAAAATAACAATAACAATTACGCCAAATAAACAACAACAACAACAACAACGTCAAATAAACAACAACAACAACAACAAATACAACAACATCAACGTCAAATAACAACAACAATGTCAAATAAACAACAACAACAACGTCAAATAAACAACAACAACAACAACGTCAAATAAACAACAACAACAACAACAACAACAACAACGTCAACAACAACAAAAATGTCAAATAAACAACAACAACAACGTTAACAACATCAACTAAGTCAAATAAACAACAACAACAACGTCAAATAAAAAACAACAACAACAATGTCAACAACAACGTCAAATAAACAACAACAACAACGTCAAATAAACAACAACAACTAAAACAACGTCAAATAAACAACAACAACAACGTCAAATAAACAACAACACCAACAACGTCAACAACAACAACAACAATGTCAAATAAACAACAACAACAACGTCAACAACAACAACAATGTCAAATAAACAACAACAACAACAACAACGTTAAATAAACAACAACAACGTCAAATAAACAACAACAACAACAACGTCAACAACAACAACAACGTCAAATAAACAACAACAACAACAACGTCAACAACAACAACGTCAAATAAACAACAACAACAACAACGTCAACAACAACAACGTCAAATAAACAACAACAACAACAACGTCAAATAAACAACAACAACAACGTCAAATAAATAACAACAACAACAACAACAACAATGTCAAATAAACAACAACAACAATAATAACAACAACAACAACATGAAATAAACAACAGTAACAACAATGTCAACAACATTAACAACGTCAAATAAACAACAACAACAACAACAACAACAACAACGTTAAATAAACAACAACAACAACAACGTCAACAACAACAACGTCAAATAAACAACAACAACAACAACGTCAAATAAACAACAACAACAACGTCAACAACAACAACAACAATGTCAAATAAACAACAACAACAACGTCAAATAAACAACAAAAACAACGACAAAAAAACGTTAAATAAACAACAACAACAACAATAACATTAAATAAACAACAACAACAACAACAACAATAACAATAACAACAACAACGTCAAATAAATAACAACAACAACAACGTCAAATAAACAACAACAACAACATCAAATAAACAACAACAAAAACAACAACTACATCAACAACAACAAAAACGTCAAATAAACAACAACAACAACGTCAACAACAACAACTACGTCAAATAAACAACAACAACTACGTCAAATAAACAATAACAACAACAACAACGTCAAATAAACAACAACAACAACGTCAAATAAACAACAACAACAACAACAACAACCTCAAATAAATAACAACAACAACATCAACAACAACAACAATAACACCGTCAACAACAACAACAATGTCAAATAAACAATAACAACAACAACGTCAAGTAAACAACAACAACAACAACGTCAACAACAACAACAGCGTCAAATAAACAACAACAACAACGTCAAATAAACAACAATGTCAACAACAACAACGTCAAATAAACAACAACAACAACGTCAAATAGACAACAACAACAACGTCAAATCAACAACAACAACAACAACGTCAAATAAACAACAAAAACAACGACAACAACAACGTCAAATAAACAACAACAAAAACAACAACGTCAACTAAACAACAACAACAATAACAACAACGTAAAATAAACAACAACCACAACAACAACGTCAAATAAACAACAACAACAACAACAACAACGTCAAATAAACAACAATAACAATGTCAACAACATTAACAACGTCAAATAAACAACAACAACAACACAAACGTCAAATAAACAACAACAACAACGTCAAATAAACAACAACAACAACAACAATAACAACGTTAAAAATAACAACAACAATTACGCCAAATAAACAACAACAACAACAACAACGTCAAATAAACAACAACAACAACAACAAATACAATAACAACAACGTCAAATAACAACAACAACGTCAAATAAACAACAACAACAACGTCAAATAAACAACAACAACAACGTCAAATAAACAACAACAACAACAACAACAACAACAACCACAACGTCAACAACAACAAAAATGTCAAATAAACAACAACAACAACAACGTTAACAACATCAACTAAGTCAAATAAACAACAACAACAACGTCAAATAAAAAACAACAACAACAATGTCAACAACAACGTCAAATAAACAACAACAACAACGTCAAATAAACAACAACAACTAAAACAACGTCAAATAAACAACAACAACGTCAAATAAACAACAACACCAACAACGTCAACAACAACAACAACAATGTCAAATAAACAACAACAACAACGTCAACAACAACAACAATGTCAAATAAACAACAACAACAACGTCAAATAAACAACAACAACGTCAAATAAACAACAACAACAACAACGTCAACAACAACAACAACGTCAAATAAACAACAACAACAACTATGTCAACAACAACAACAACGTCAAATAAACAACAACAACAACAACAACGTCAACAACAACAACGTCAAATAAACAACAACAACAACAACAACAACAACGTCAAATAAACAACAACAACAACAACAACAACAACGTCAAATAAACAACAACAACAACAATAACGACAACAACAACATGAAATAAACAACAGTAACAACAATGTCAACAACATTAACAACGTCAAATAAACAACAACACCAACAACAACAACGTTAAATAAACAACAACAACAACAACAACGTCAACAACAACAACGTCAAATAAACAACAACAACAACAACGTCAAATAAACAACAACAACAACAACAACGTCAAATAAACAACCACAACAACAACAACGTCAACAACAACAACATCAAATAAACAACAACAACAACAACGTCAAATAAACAACAACAACAACAACGTCAAATAAACAACAACAACAACAACAACGTCAACAACAACAACAATGTCAAATAAACAACAACAACAACAACGTCAAATAAACAACAAAAACAACGACAAAAAAACGTTAAATAAACAACAACAACAACAACAATAACATCAAATAAACAACAACAACAACAACAACAACAACAACAATAACAATAACAACAACAACGTCAAATAAATAACAACAACAACAACAACGTCAAATAAACAACAAAAACAACGACAAAAAAACGTTAAATAAACAACAACAACAACAACAATAACATCAAATAAACAACAACAACAACAACAACAATAACAATAACAACAACAACGTCAAATAAATAACAACAACAACAACGTCAAATAAACAACAACAACAACATCAAATAAACAACAACAAAAACAACAACTACATCAACAACAACAAAAACGTCAAATAAACAACAACAACAACGTCAACAACAACAACTACGTCAAATAAACAACAACAACTACGTCAAATAAACAATAACAACAACAACAACGTCAAATAAACAACAACAACAACGTCAAATAAACAACAACAACAACAACAACAACAACGTCAAATAAACAACAACAACAACATCAACAACAACAACAACAATGTCAAATAAACAACAACAACAACAATAACACCGTCAACAACAACAACAATGTCAAATAAACAATAACAACAACAACGTCAAGTAAACAACAACAACAACAACGTCAACAACAACAACAACGTCAAATAAACAACAACAACAACGTCAAATAAACAACAATGTCAACAATAACAACGTCAAATAAACAACAACAACAACAACAACGTCAAATAGACAACAACAACAACGTCAAATCAACAACAACAACAACAACGTCAAATAAACAACAAAAACAACGACAATAACAACGTCAAATAAACAACAACAAAAACAACAACGTCAACTAAACAACAACAACAATAACAACAACGTAAAATAAACAACAACCACAACAACAACGTCAAATAAACAACAACAACAACAACAACAACAACGTCAAATAAACAACAAAAACAACAATAACAATGTCAACAACATTAACAACGTCAAATAAACAACAACAACAACAACAACGTCAAATAAACAACAACAACAACAACAACGTCAAATAAACAACAACAACAACAACAATAACAACGTTAAAAATAACAACAACAATTACGCCAAATAAACAACAACAACAACAACAACGTCAAATAAACAACGAAAACAACAATAACAATGTCAACAACATTAACAACGTCAAATAAACAACAACAACAACAACGTCAAATAAACAATAACAACAACAACAATAACAACGTTAAAAATAACAACAACAATTACGCCAAATAAACAACAACAACAACAACAACAACGTCAAATAAACAACAACAACAACAACAAATACAACAACAACAACGTCAAATAACAACAACAATGTCAAATAAACAACAACAACAACGTCAAATAAACAACAACAACAACAACGTCAAATAAACAACAACAACAACAACAACGTCAACAACAACAAAAATGTCAAATAAACAACAACAACAACAACGTTAACAACATCAACTAAGTCAAATAAACAACAACAACAACGTCAAATAAAAAACAACAACAACAATGTCAACAACAACGTCAAATAAACAACAACAACAACGTCAAATAAACAACAACAACTAAAACAACGTCAAATAAACAACAACAACAACAACGTCAAATAAACAACAACACCAACAACGTCAACAACAACAACAACAATGTCAAATAAACAACAACAACAACGTCAACAACAACAACAATGTCAAATAAACAACAACAACAACGTCAAATAAACAACAACAACGTCAAATAAACAACAACAACAACGTCAACAACAACAACAACGTCAAATAAACAACAACAACAACTATGTCAACAACAACAACAACGTCAAATAAACAACAACAACAACAACGTCAACAACAACAACGTCAAATAAACAACAACAACAACAACAACAACGTCAAATAAACAACAACAACAACGTCAAATAAATAACAACAACAACGTCAAATAAACAACAACAATGTCAAATAAACAACAACAACAACAACGTCAAATAAACAACAACAACAACGTCAAATAAACAACAACAACAACAACAACAACGTCAACAACAACAAAAATGTCAAATAAACAACAACAACAACAACGTCAAATAAACAACAACAACAACAACGTCAAATAAACAACAACAACAACAACAACAATGTCAAATAAACAACAACAACAACAACGTCAACAACAACAACAATGTCAAATAAACAACAACAACAACGTCAAATAAACAACAAAAACAACGACAAAAAAACGTTAAATAAACAACAACAACAACAATAACATCAAATAAACAACAACAACAACAACAACAATAACAATAACAACAACAATGTCAAATAAATAACAACAACAACAACAACGTCAAATAAACAACAACAACAACATCAAATAAACAACAACAAAAACAACAACTACATCAACAACAACAAAAACGTCAAAAAAACAACAACAACAACGTCAACAACAACAACTACGTCAAATAAACAACAACAACTACGTCAAATAAACAATAACAACAACAACAACGTCAAATAAACAACAACAACAACAACGTCAAATAAACAACAACAACAACAACGTCAAATAAACAACAACAACATCAACAACAACAACAATGTCAAATAAACAACAACAACAACAATAACACCGTCAACAACAACAACAATGTCAAATAAACAATAACAACAACAACGTCAAGTAAACAACAACAACAACAACAACGTCAACAACAACAACGTCAAATAAACAACAACAACAACGTCAAATAAACAACAATGTCAACAACAACAACATCAAATAAACAACAACAACAACAACAACGTCAAATAGACAACAACAACAACGTCAAATCAACAACAACAACAACAACAACGTCAAATAAACAACAAAAACAACGACAACAACAACTTCAAATAAACAACAACAAAAACAACAACGTCAACTAAACAACAACAACAATAACAACAACGTAAAATAAACAACAACCACAACAACAACGTCAAATAAACAACAACAACAACAACAACGTCAAATAAACAACAAAAACAACAATAACAATGTCAACAACATTAACAACGTCAAATAAACAACAACAACAACAACGTCAAATAAACAACAACAACAACAACAACGTCAAATAAACAACAACAACAACAACAATAACAACGTTAAAAATAACAACAACAATTACGCCAAATAAACAACAACAACAACAACAACGTCAAATAAACAACGAAAACAACAATAACAATGTCAACAACATTAACAACGTCAAATAAACAACAACAACAACAACAACGTCAAATAAACAACAACAACAACAATAACAACGTTAAAAATAACAACAACAATTACGCCAAATAAACAACAACAACAACAACAACGTCAAATAAACAACAACAACAACAACAAATACAACAACAACAACGTCAAATAACAACAACAATGTCAAATAAATAACAACAACAACGTCAAATAAACAACAACAACAACAACAACAACGTCAAATAAACAACAACAACAACAACAACAACGTCAACAACAACAAAAATGTCAAATAAACAACAACAACAACAACGTTAACAACATCAACTAAGTCAAATAAACAACAACAACAACGTCAAATAAAAAACAACAACAACAATGTCAACAACAACGTCAAATAAACAACAACAACGTCAAATAAACAACAACAACTAAAACAACGTCAAATAAACAACAACAACAACGTCAAATAAACAACAACACCAACAACGTCAACAACAACAACAACAATGTCAAATAAACAACAACAACAACGTCAACAACAACAACAATGTCAAATAAACAACAACAACAACAACGTCAAATAAACAACAACAACGTCAAATAAACAACAACAACAACAACAACAACAACGTCAAATAAACGACAACAACAACAACGTCAACAACAACAACATTGTCAAATAAACAACAACAACAACGTCAAATAAACAACAAAAACAACGACAAAAAAAACGTTAAATAAACAACAACAACAACAACAATAACATCAAATAAACAACAACAACAACAACAACAACAATAACAATAACAACAACAATGTCAAATAAACATCAACAACAACAAAAACGTCAAAAAAACAACAACAACAACGTCAACAACAACAACTACGTCAAATAAACAACAACAACTACGTCAAATAAACAATAACAACAACAACAACGTCAAATAAACAACAACAACAACGTCAAATAAACAACAACAACAACAACGTCAAATAAACAACAACAACAACATCAACAACAACAACAACAATGTCAAATAAACAACAACAACAACAATAACACTGTCAACAACAACAACAATGTCAAATAAACAATAACAACAACAACGTCAAGTAAACAACAACAACAACAACGTCAACAACAACAACAACGTCAAATAAACAACAACAACAACGTCAAATAAACAACAATGTCAACAACAACAACGTCAAATAAACAACAACAACAACAACGTCAAATAGACAACAACAACAACGTCAAATTAACAACAACAACAACAACGTCAAATAAACAACAAAAACAACGACAACAACAACGTAAAATAAACAACAACCACAACAACAACGTCAAATAAACAACAACAACAACAACAACGTCAAATAAACAACAAAAACAACAATAACAATGTCAACAACATTAACAACGTCAAATAAACAACAACAACAACAACGTCAAATAAACAACAACAACAACAACAACGTCAAATAAACAACAACAACAACAACAATAACAACGTTAAAAATAACAACAACAATTACGCCAAATAAACAACAACAACAACAACAACGTCAAATAAACAACGAAAACAACAATAACAATGTCAACAACATTAACAACGTCAAATAAACAACCACAACATCAACAACGTCAAATAAACAACAACAACAACAACAACAATAACAACGTTAAAAATAACAACAACAATTACGCCAAATAAACAACAACAACAACAACAATGTCAAATAAACAACAACAACAACAACAAATACAACAACAACAACGTCAAATAACAACAACAATGTCAAATAAACAACAACAACAACGTCAAATAAACAACAACAACAACAACGTCAAATAAACAACAACAACAACAACAACGTCAACAACAACAAAAATGTCAAATAAACAACAACAACAACAACGTTAACAACATCAACTAAGTCAAATAAACAACAACAACAACGTCAAATAAAAAACAACAACAACAATGTCAACAACAGCGTCAAATAAACAACAACAACTAAAACAACGTCAAATAAACAACAACAACAACGTCAAATAAACAACAACACCAACAACGTCAACAACAACAACAACAATGTCAAATAAACAACAACAACAACGTCAACAACAACAACAATGTCAAATAAACAACAACAACAACGTCAAATAAACAACAACAACGTCAAATAAACAATAACAACAACGTCAACAACAACAACAACGTCAAATAAACAACAACAACAACTATGTCAACAATAACAACAACGTCAAATAAACAACAACAACAACAACGTCAACAACAACAACGTCAAATAAACAACAACAACAACAACAACAACGTCAAATAAACAACAACAACAACGTCAAATAAATAACAACAACAACAACAACAACAACAACAACAACAACGTCAAATAAACAACAACAACAACAACAATAACAACAACAATAACATGAAATAAACAACAGTAACAACAATGTCAACAACATTAACAACGTCAAATAAACAACAACAACAACAACAACAACAACGTTAAATAAACAACAACAACAACAACGTCAACAACAACAACGTCAAATAAACAACAACAACAACAACAACGTCAAATAAACAACTACAACAACAACAACAACGTCAAATAAACGACAACAACAACAACGTCAACAACAACAACATTGTCAAATAAACAACAACAACAACGTCAAATAAACAACAAAAACAACGACAAAAAAAACGTTAAATAAACAACAACAACAACAATAATAACATCAAATAAACAACAACAACAACAACAACAACAATAACAATAACAACAACAATATCAAATAAATAACAACAACAACAACAACGTCAAATAAACAACAACAACAACATCAAATAAACAACAACAAAAACAACAACTACATCAACAACAACAAAAACGTCAAAAAAACACAACAACAACGTCAACAACAACAACTACGTCAAATAAACAACAACAACTACGTCAATTAAACAATAACAACAACAACAACGTCAAATAAACAACAACAACAACGTCAAATAAACAACAACAACAACAACGTCAAATAAACAACAACAACAACATCAACAACAACAACAACAATGTCAAATAAACAACAACAACAACAATAACACCGTCAACAACAACAACAATGTCAAATAAACAATAACAACAACAACGTCAAGTAAACAACAACAACAACAACAACGTCAACAACAACAACAACGTCAAATAAACAACAACAACAACGTCAAATAAACAACAATGTCAACAACAACAACGTCAAATAAACAACAACAACAACAACGTCAAATAGACAACAACAACAACGTCAAATCAACAACAACAACAACAACGTCAAATAAACAACAAAAACAACGACAACAACAACGTCAAATAAACAACAACAAAAACAACAACGTCAACTAAACAACAACAACAATAACAACAACGTAAAATAAACAACAACCACAACAACAACGTCAAATAAACAACAACAACAACAACAACGTCAAATAAACAACAAAAACAACAATAACAATGTCAACAACATTAACAACGTCAAATAAACAACAACAACAACAACGTCAAATAAACAACAACAACAACAACAACGTCAAATAAACAACAACAACAACAACAATAACAACGTTAAAAATAACAACAACAATTACGCCAAATAAACAACAACAACAACAACAACGTCAAATAAACAACGAAAACAACAATAACAATGTCAACAACATTAACAACGTCAAATAAACAACAACAACATCAACAACGTCAAATAAACAACAACAACAACAACAATAACAACGTTAAAAATAACAACAACAATTACGCCAAATAAACAACAACAACAACAACAACAACAACGTCAAATAAACAACAACAACAACAACAAATACAACAACAACAACGTCAAATAACAACAACAATGTCAAATAAATAACAACAACAACGTCAAATAAACAACAACAACAACAACGTCAAATAAACAACAACAACAACAACAACGTCAACAACAACAAAAATGTCAAATAAACAACAACAACAACAACGTTAACAACATCAACTAAGTCAAATAAACAACAACAACAACGTCAAATAAAAAACAACAACAACAATGTCAACAACAACGTCAAATAAACAACAACAACAATGTCAAATAAACAACAACAACTAAAACAACGTCAAATAAACAACAACAACAACGTCAAATAAACAACAACACCAACAACGTCAACAACAACAACAATGTCAAATAAACAACAACAACAACGTCAACAACAACAACAATGTCAAATAAACAACAACAACAACAACGTCAAATAAACAACAACAACGTTAAATAAACAACAACAACGTCAACAACAACAACAACGTCAAATAAACAACAACAACAACTATGTCAACAACAACAACAACGTCAAATAAACAACAACAACAACAACGTCAACAACAACAACGTCAAATAAACAACAACAACAACAACAACAACGTCAAATAAACAACAACAACAACGTCAAATAAATAACAACAACAACAACAACAACAACAACGTCAAATAAACAACAACAACAATAATAACAACAACAACAACATGAAATAAACAACAGTAACAACAATGTCAACAACATTAACAACGTCAAATAAACAACAACAACAACAACAACAACGTTAAATAAACAACAACAACAACAACAACGTCAACAATAACAACGTCAAATAAACAACAACAACAACAACAACGTCAAATAAACAACAACAACAACAACAACAACGTCAAATAAACAACAACAACAACGTCAACAACAACAACAATGTCAAATAAACAACAACAACAACAACAACGTCAAATAAACAACAAAAACAATGACAAAAAAACGTTAAATAAACAACAACAACAACAACAATAACATTAAATAAACAACAACAACAACAACAACAATAACAATAACAACAACAACGTCAAATAAATAACAACAACAACAACGTCAAATAAACAACAACAACAACATCAAATAAACAACAACAAAAATAACAACTACATCAACAACAACAAAAACGTCAAATAAACAACAACAACAACGTCAACAACAACAACTACGTCAAATAAACAACAACAACTACGTCAAATAAACAATAACAACAACAACAACGTCAAATAAACAACAACAACAACGTCAAATAAACAACAACAACAACAACATAAACAACGTCAAATAAATAACAACAACATCAACAACAACAACAATGTCAAATAAACAACAACAACAACAACAACAACGTCAAATAAATAACAACAACAACAACAACAACAACGTCAAATAAACATCAACAACAATAATAACAACAACAACAACATGAAATAAACAACAGTAACAACAATGTCAACAACATTAACAACGTCAAATAAACAACAACAACAACAACAACAACAACGTTAAATAAACAACAACAACAACAACAACGTCAACAATAACAACGTCAAATAAACAACAACAACAACAACGTCAAATAAACAACAACAACAACAACAACAACGTCAAATAAACAACAACAACAACGTCAACAACAACAACAATGTCAAATAAACAACAACAACAACAACAACGTCAAATAAACAACAAAAACAATGACAAAAAAACGTTAAATAAACAACAACAACAACAACAATAACATTAAATAAACAACAACAACAACAACAACAATAACAATAACAACAACAACGTCAAATAAATAACAACAACAACAACGTCAAATAAACAACAACAACAACATCAAATAAACAACAACAAAAATAACAACCACATCAACAACAACAAAAACGTCAAATAAACAACAACAACAACGTCAACAACAACAACTACGTCAAATAAACAACAACAACTACGTCAAATAAACAATAACAACAACAACAACGTCAAATAAACAACAACAACAACGTCAAATAAACAACAACAACAACATAAACAACGTCAAATAAATAACAACAACAACATCAACAACAACAACAACGTCAAGTAAACAACAACAACAACAACGTCAACAACAACAACAACGTCAAATAAACAACAACAACAACGTCAAATAAACAACAATGTCAACAACAACAACGTCAAATAGACAACAACAACAACGTCAAATCAACAACAACAACAACAACGTCAAATAAACAACAAAAACAACGACAACAACAACGTCAAATAAACAACAACAAAAACAACAACGTCAACTAAACAACAACAACAATAACAACAATAACAACAACGTAAAATAAACAACAACCACAACAACAACGTCAAATAAACAACAACAACAACAACAACAACGTCAAATAAACAACAAAAACAACAATAACAATGTCAACAACATTAACAACGTCAAATAAACAACAACAACAACAACAACGTCAAATAAACAACAACAACAACAACAACAACGTCAAATAAACAACAACAACAACAACAATAACAACGTTAAAAATAACAACAACAATTACGCCAAATAAACAACAACAACAACAACAAATACAACAACAACAACGTCAAATAACAACAACAACGTCAAATAAACAACAACAACAACGTCAAATAAACAACAACAACAACGTCAAATAAACAACAACAACAACAACAACAACAACGTCAACAACAACAAAAACGTCAAATAAACAACAACAACAACAACGTTAACAACATCAACTAAGTCAAATAAACAACAACAACAACGTCAAATAAAAAACAACAACAACAATGTCAACAACAACGTCAAATAAACAACAACAACAACGTCAAATAAACAACAACAACTAAAACAACGTCAAATAAACAACAACAACAACGTCAAATAAACAACAACACCAACAACGTCAACAACAACAACAATGTCAAATAAACAACAACAACAACGTCAACAACAACAACAATGTCAAATAAACAACAACAACAACAACGTCAAATAAACAACAACAACGTTAAATAAACAACAACAACGTCAACAACAACAACAACGTCAAATAAACAACAACAACAACTATGTCAACAACAACAACGTCAAATAAACAACAACAACAACAACGTCAACAACAACAACGTCAAATAAACAACAACAACAACAACAACAACGTCAAATAAACAACAACAACAACGTCAACTAAATAACAACAACAACAACAACAACAACAACGTCAAATAAACAACAACAACAATAATAACAACAACAACAACATGAAATAAACAACAGTAACAACAATGTCAACAACATTAACAACGTCAAATAAACAACAACAACAACAACAACAACAACGTTAAATAAACAACAACAACAACAACAACGTCAACAATAACAACGTCAAATAAACAACAACAACAACAACGTCAAATAAACAACAACAACAACAACAACAACGTCAAATAAACAACAACAACAACGTCAACAACAACAACAATGTCAAATAAACAACAACAACAACAACAACGTCAAATAAACAACAAAAACAATGACAAAAAAACGTTAAATAAACAACAACAACAACAACAATAACATTAAATAAACAACAACAACAACAACAACAACAACAATAACAATAACAACAACAACGTCAAATAAATAACAACAACAACAACGTCAAATAAACAACAACAACAACATCAAATAAACAACAACAAAAATAACAACTACATCAACAACAACAAAAACGTCAAATAAACAACAACAACAACGTCAACAACAACAACTACGTCAAATAAACAACAACAACTACGTCAAATAAACAATAACAACAACAACAACGTCAAATAAACAACAACAACAACGTCAAATAAACAACAACAACAACATAAACAACGTCAAATAAATAACAACAACATCAACAACAACAACAATGTCAAATAAACAACAACAACAACAACAACAACGTCAAATAAATAACAACAACAACAACAACAACAACGTCAAATAAACATCAACAACAATAATAACAACAACAACAACATGAAATAAACAACAGTAACAACAATGTCAACAACATTAACAACGTCAAATAAACAACAACAACAACAACAACAACAACGTTAAATAAACAACAACAACAACAACAACGTCAACAATAACAACGTCAAATAAACAACAACAACAACAACGTCAAATAAACAACAACAACAACAACAACAACGTCAAATAAACAACAACAACAACGTCAACAACAACAACAATGTCAAATAAACAACAACAACAACAACAACGTCAAATAAACAACAAAAACAATGACAAAAAAACGTTAAATAAACAACAACAACAACAACAATAACATTAAATAAACAACAACAACAACAACAACAATAACAATAACAACAACAACGTCAAATAAATAACAACAACAACAACGTCAAATAAACAACAACAACAACATCAAATAAACAACAACAAAAATAACAACTACATCAACAACAACAAAAACGTCAAATAAACAACAACAACAACGTCAACAACAACAACTACGTCAAATAAACAACAACAACTACGTCAAATAAACAATAACAACAACAACAACGTCAAATAAACAACAACAACAACGTCAAATAAACAACAACAACAACATAAACAACGTCAAATAAATAACAACAACAACATCAACAACAACAACAACGTCAAGTAAACAACAACAACAACGTCAACAACAACAACAGCGTCAAATAAACAACAACAACAACGTCAAATAAACAACAATGTCAACAACAACAACGTCAAATAGACAACAACAACAACGTCAAATCAACAACAACAACAACAACGTCAAATAAACAACAAAAACAACGACAACAACAACGTCAAATAAACAACAACAAAAACAACAACGTCAACTAAACAACAACAACAATAACAACAATAACAACAACGTAAAATAAACAACAACCACAACAACAACGTCAAATAAACAACAACAACAACAACAACAACGTCAAATAAACAACAAAAACAACAATAACAATGTCAACAACATTAACAACGTCAAATAAACAACAACAACAACAACAACGTCAAATAAACAACAACAACAACAACAACAACGTCAAATAAACAACAACAACAACAACAATAACAACGTTAAAAATAACAACAACAATTACGCCAAATAAACAACAACAACAACAACAACGTCAAATAAACAACAACAACAACAACAAATACAACAACAACAACGTCAAATAACAACAACAACGTCAAATAAACAACAACAACAACGTCAAATAAACAACAACAACAACGTCAAATAAACAACAACAACAACAACAACAACGTCAACAACAACAAAAACGTCAAATAAACAACAACAACAACGTTAACAACATCAACTAAGTCAAATAAACAACAACAACAACGTCAAATAAAAAACAACAACAACAATGTCAACAACAACGTCAAATAAACAACAACAACAACGTCAAATAAACAACAACAACTAAAACAACGTCAAATAAACAACAACAACAACAACAAATACAACAACAACAACGTCAAATAACAACAACAACGTCAAATAAACAACAACAACAACGTCAAATAAACAACAACAACAACGTCAAATAAACAACAACAACAACAACAACAACAACGTCAACAACAACAAAAACGTCAAATAAACAACAACAACAACAACGTTAACAACATCAACTAAGTCAAATAAACAACAACAACAACGTCAAATAAAAAACAACAACAACAATGTCAACAACAACGTCAAATAAACAACAACAACAACGTCAAATAAACAACAACAACTAAAACAACGTCAAATAAATAACAACAACAACGTCAAATAAACAACAACACCAACAACGTCAACAACAACAACAATGTCAAATAAACAACAACAACAACGTCAACAACAACAACAATGTCAAATAAACAACAACAACAACAACGTCAAATAAACAACAACAACGTTAAATAAACAACAACAACGTCAACAACAACAACAACGTCAAATAAACAACAACAACAACTATGTCAACAACAACAACAACGTCAAATAAACAACAACAACAACAACGTCAACAACAACAACGTCAAATAAACAACAACAACAACAACAACAACGTCAAATAAACAACAACAACAACGTCAAATAAATTACAACAACAACAACAACAACAACGTCAAATAAACAACAACAACAATAATAACAACAACAACAACATGAAATAAACAACAGTAACAACAATGTCAACAACATTAACAACGTCAAATAAACAACAACAACAACAACAACAACAACAACGTTAAATAAACAACAACAACAACAACAACGTCAACAATAACAACGTCAAATAAACAACAACAACAACAACGTCAAATAAACAACAACAACAACAACAACAACAACGTCAAATAAACAACAACAACAACGTCAACAACAACAACAATGTCAAATAAACAACAACAACAACAACAACGTCAAATAAACAACAAAAACAATGACAAAAAAACGTTAAATAAACAACAACAACAACAACAATAACATTAAATAAACAACAACAACAACAACAACAATAACAATAACAACAACAACGTCAAATAAATAACAACAACAACAACGTCAAATAAACAACAACAACAACATCAAATAAACAACAACAAAAATAACAACTACATCAACAACAACAAAAACGTCAAATAAACAACAACAACAACGTCAACAACAACAACTACGTCAAATAAACAACAACAACTACGTCAAATAAACAATAACAACAACAACAACGTCAAATAAACAACAACAACAACGTCAAATAAACAACAACAACAACCTAAACAACGTCAAATAAATAACAACAACATCAACAACAACAACAATGTCAAATAAACAACAACAACAACAACAACAACGTCAAATAAATAACAACAACAACAACAACAACAACAACGTCAAATAAACATCAACAACAATAATAACAACAACAACAACATGAAATAAACAACAGTAACAACAATGTCAACAACATTAACAACGTCAAATAAACAACAACAACAACAACAACAACAACGTTAAATAAACAACAACAACAACAACAACGTCAACAATAACAACGTCAAATAAACAACAACAACAACAACAACGTCAAATAAACAACAACAACAACAACAACAACGTCAAATAAACAACAACAACAACGTCAACAACAACAACAATGTCAAATAAACAACAACAACAACAACAACGTCAAATAAACAACAAAAACAATGACAAAAAAACGTTAAATAAACAACAACAACAACAACAATAACATTAAATAAACAACAACAACAACAACAACAATAACAATAACAACAACAACGTCAAATAAATAACAACAACAACAACGTCAAATAAACAACAACAACAACATCAAATAAACAACAACAAAAATAACAACTACATCAACAACAACAAAAACGTCAAATAAACAACAACAACAACGTCAACAACAACAACTACGTCAAATAAACAACAACAACTACGTCAAATAAACAATAACAACAACAACAACGTCAAATAAACAACAACAACAACGTCAAATAAACAACAACAACAACCTAAACAACGTCAAATAAATAACAACAACATCAACAACAACAACAATGTCAAATAAACAACAACAACAACAACAACAACGTCAAATAAATAACAACAACAACAACAACAACAACAACGTCAAATAAACATCAACAACAATAATAACAACAACAACAACATGAAATAAACAACAGTAACAACAATGTCAACAACATTAACAACGTCAAATAAACAACAACAACAACAACAACAACAACGTTAAATAAACAACAACAACAACAACAACGTCAACAATAACAACGTCAAATAAACAACAACAACAACAACAACGTCAAATAAACAACAACAACAACAACAACAACAACGTCAAATAAACAACAACAACAACGTCAACAACAACAACAATGTCAAATAAACAACAACAACAACAACAACGTCAAATAAACAACAAAAACAATGACAAAAAAACGTTAAATAAACAACAACAACAACAACAATAACATTAAATAAACAACAACAACAACAACAACAATAACAATAACAACAACAACGTCAAATAAATAACAACAACAACAACGTCAAATAAACAACAACAACAACATCAAATAAACAACAACAAAAATAACAACTACATCAACAACAACAAAAACGTCAAATAAACAACAACAACAACGTCAACAACAACAACTACGTCAAATAAACAACAACAACTACGTCAAATAAACAATAACAACAACAACAACGTCAAATAAACAACAACAACAACAACGTCAAATAAACAACAACAACAACATAAACAACGTCAAATAAATAACAACAACAACATCAACAACAACAACAACGTCAAGTAAACAACAACAACAACGTCAACAACAACAACAGCGTCAAATAAACAACAACAACAACGTCAAATAAACAACAATGTCAACAACAACAACGTCAAATAGACAACAACAACAACGTCAAATCAACAACAACAACAACAACGTCAAATAAACAACAAAAACAACGACAACAACAACGTCAAATAAACAACAACAAAAACAACAACGTCAACTAAACAACAACAACAATAACAACAATAACAACAACGTAAAATAAACAACAACCACAACAACAACGTCAAATAAACAACAACAACAACAACGTCAAATAAACAACAAAAACAACAATAACAATGTCAACAACATTAACAACGTCAAATAAACAACAACAACAACAACAACGTCAAATAAACAACAACAACAACAACAACAACGTCAAATAAACAACAACAACAACAACAATAACAACGTTAAAAATAACAACAACAATTACGCCAAATAAACAACAACAACAACAACAACGTCAAATAAACAACAACAACAACAACAAATACAACAACAACAACGTCAAATAACAACAACAACGTCAAATAAACAACAACAACAACGTCAAATAAAAAACAACAACAACGTCAAATAAACAACAACAACAACAACAACAACAACAACGTCAACAACAACAAAAACGTCAAATAAACAACAACAACAACAACGTTAACAACATCAACTAAGTCAAATAAACAACAACAACAACGTCAAATAAAAAACAACAACAACAATGTCAACAACAACGTCAAATAAACAACAACAACAACGTCAAATAAACAACAACAACTAAAACAACGTCAAATAAACAACAACAACGTCAAATAAACAACAACACCAACAACGTCAACAACAACAACAACAATGTCAAATAAACAACAACAACAACGTCAACAACAACAACAATGTCAAATAAATAACAACAACAACGTCAAATAAACAACAACAACGTCAAATAAACAACAACAAAAACAACAACGTCAACTAAACAACAACAACAATAACAACAACGTAAAATAAACAACAACCACAACAACAACGTCAAATAAACAACAACAACAACAACAACGTCAAATAAACAAC
This sequence comes from Vicia faba, assembly GCA_948472305.1. NCBI lineage: Eukaryota > Viridiplantae > Streptophyta > Magnoliopsida > Fabales > Fabaceae > Vicia > Vicia faba. Next base: position 318,040,561 of record OX451739.1, on the reverse strand, counting down.
AAAAACAACAATAACAATGTCAACAACATTAACAACGTCAAATAAACAACAACAACAACAACGTCAAATAAACAACAACAACAACAACAACGTCAAATAAACAACAACAACAACAACAATAACAACGTTAAAAATAACAACAACAATTACGCCAAATAAACAACAACAACAACAACGTCAAATAAACAACGAAAACAACAATAACAATGTCAACAACATTAACAACGTCAAATAAACAACAACAACATCAACAACGTCAAATAAACAACAACAACAACAACAATAACAACGTTAAAAATAACAAAAACAATTACGCCAAATAAACAACAACAACAACAACAACAACGTCAAATAAACAACAACAACAACAACAAATACAACAACAACAACGTCAAATAACAACAACAATGTCAAATAAATAACAACAACAACGCCAAATAAACAACAACAACAACAACGTCAAATAAACAACAACAACAACAACAACAACGTCAACAACAACAAAAATGTCAAATAAACAACAACAACAACAACGTTAACAACATCAACTAAGTCAAATAAACAACAACAACAACGTCAAATAAAAAACAACAACAACAATGTCAACAACAACGTCAAATAAACAACAACAACAACGTCAAATAAACAACAACAACTAAAACAACGTCAAATAAACAACAACAACAACGTCAAATAAACAACAACACCAACAACGTCAACAACAACAACAATGTCAAATAAACAACAACAACAACGTCAACAACAACAACAATGTCAAATAAACAACAACAACAACAACAACGTCAAATAAACAACAACAACGTCAAATAAACAACAACAACGTCAACAACAACAACAACGTCAAATAAACAACAACAACAACTATGTCAACAACAACAACAACGTCAAATAAACAACAACAACAACAACGTCAACAACAACAACGTCAAATAAACAACAACAACAACAACAACAACAACAACGTCAAATAAACAACAACAACAACGTCAAATAAATAACAACAACAACAACAACAACAACGTCAAATAAACAACAACAACAATAATAACAACAACAACAACATGAAATAAACAACAGTAACAACAATGTCAACAACATTAACAACGTCAAATAAACAACAACAACAACAACAACAACAACAACGTTAAATAAACAACAACAACAACAACAACGTCAATAATAACAACGTCAAATAAACAACAACAACAACAGCGTCAAATAAACAACAACAACAACAACAACAACGTCAAATAAACAACAACAACAACGTCAACAACAACAACAATGTCAAATAAACAACAACAACAACAACAACGTCAAATAAACAACAAAAACAACGACAAAAAAACGTTAAATAAACAAGAACAACAACAACAATAACATTAAATAAACAACAACAACAACAACAACAACAACAATAACAATAACAACAACAACATCAAATAAATAACAACAACAACAACAACGTCAAATAAACAACAACAACAACATCAAATAAACAAAAACAAAAACAACAACTACATCAACAACAACAAAAACGTCAAATAAACAACAACAACAACGTCAACAACAACAACTACGTCAAATAAACAACAACAACTACGTCAAATAAACAATAACAACAACAACAACGTCAAATAAACAACAACAACAACGTCAAATAAACAACAACAACAACATAAACAACGTCAAATAAATAACAACAACAACATCAACAACAACAACAATGTCAAATAAACAACAACAACAACAACAATAACACCGTCAACAACAACAACAATGTCAAATAAACAATAACAACAACAACGTCAAGTAAACAACAACCACAACAACGTCAATAACAACAACAACGTCAAATAAACAACAACAACAACGTCAAATAAACAACAATGTCAACAACAACAACGTCAAATAGACAACAACAACAACGTCAAATCAACAACAACAACAACGTCAAATAAACAACAAAAACAACGACAACAACAACGTCAAATAAACAACAACAAAAACAACAACGTCAACTAAACAACAACAACAATAACAACAATAACAACAACGTAAAATAAACAACAACCACAACAACAACGTCAAATAAACAACAACAATAACAACAACAACGTCAAATAAACAACAAAAACAACAATAACAATGTCCACAACATTAACAACGTCAAATAAACAACAACAACAACAACAACGTCAAATAAACAACAACAACAACAACAACAACAACGTCAAATAAACAACAACAACAACAATAACAACGTTAAAAATAACAACAACAAATACGCCAAATAAACAACAACAACAACAACAACGTCAAATAAACAACAACAACAACAACAAATACAACAACAACAACGTCAAATAACAACAACAACGTCAAATAAACAACAACAACAACGTCAAATAAACAACAACAACAACGTCAAATAAACAACAACAACAACAACAACAACAACAACGTCAACAACAACAAAAACGTCAAATAAACAACAACAACAACAACGTTAACAACATCAACTAAGTCAAATAAACAACAACAACAGCGTCAAATAAAAAACAACAACAACAATGTCAACAACAACGTCAAATAAACAACAACAACAACGTCAAATAAACAACAACAACTAAAACAACGTCAAATAAACAACAACAACGTCAAATAAACAACAACACCAACAACGTCAACAACAACAACAACGTCAAATAAACAACAACAACAACTATGTCAACAACAACAACAACGTCAAATAAACAACAACAACAACAACGTCAACAACAACAACGTCAAATAAACAACAACAACAACGTCAACAACAACAACGTCAAATAAACAACAACAACAACAACAACAACAACGTCAACAACAACAAAAATGTCAAATAAACAACAACAACAACAACGTTAACAACATCAACTAAGTCAAATAAACAACAACAACAACGTCAAATAAAAAACAACAACAACAATGTCAACAACAACGTCAAATAAACAACAACAACAACGTCAAATAAACAACAACAACTAAAACAACGTCAAATAAACAACAACAACAACGTCAAATAAACAACAACACCAACAACGTCAACAACAACAACAATGTCAAATAAACAACAACAACAACAACGTCAACAACAACAACAATGTCAAATAAACAACAACAACAACAACGTCAAATAAACAACAACAACGTCAAATAAACAACAACAACGTCAACAACAACAACAACGTCAAATAAACAACAACAACAACTATGTCAACAACAACAACAACGTCAAATAAACAACAACAACAACAACGTCAACAACAACAACGTCAAATAAACAACAACAACAACAACAACGTCAAATAAACAACAACAACAACGTCAAATAAATAACAACAACAACAACAACAACAACGTCAAATAAACAACAACAACAATAATAACAACAACAACAACATGAAATAAACAACAGTAACAACAATGTCAACAACATTAACAACGTCAAATAAACAACAACAACAACAACAACAACAACGTTAAATAAACAACAACAACAACAACAACGTCAACAATAACAACGTCAAATAAACAACAACAACAACAACGTCAAATAAACAACAACAACAACAACAACAACGTCAAATAAACAACAACAACAACGTCAACAACAACAACAATGTCAAATAAACAACAACAACAACAACAACGTCAAATAAACAACAAAAACAATGACAAAAAAACGTTAAATAAACAACAACAACAACAACAATAACATTAAATAAACAACAACAACAACAACAACAATAACAATAACAACAACAACGTCAAATAAATAACAACAACAACAACGTCAAATAAACAACAACAACAACATCAAATAAACAACAACAAAAATAACAACTACATCAACAACAACAAAAACGTCAAATAAACAACAACAACAACGTCAACAACAACAACTACGTCAAATAAACAACAACAACTACGTCAAATAAACAATAACAACAACAACAACGTCAAATAAACAACAACAACAACGTCAAATAAACAACAACAACAACATAAACAACGTCAAATAAATAACAACAACAACATCAACAACAACAACAATGTCAAATAAACAACAACAACAACAACAACAATAACACCGTCAACAACAACAACAATGTCAAATAAACAATAACAACAACAACGTCAAGTAAACAACAACAACAACAACGTCAACAACAACAACAACGTCAAATAAACAACAACAACAACGTCAAATAAACAACAATGTCAACAACAACAACGTCAAATAAACAACAACAACAACGTCAAATAAACAACAATGTCAACAACAACAACGTCAAATAGACAACAACAACAACGTCAAATCAACAACAACAACAACAACGTCAAATAAACAACAAAAACAACGACAACAACAACGTCAAATAAACAACAACAAAAACAACAACGTCAACTAAACAACAACAACAATAACAACAATAACAACAACGTAAAATAAACAACAACCACAACAACAACGTCAAATAAACAACAACAACAACAACAACAACAACGTCAAATAAACAACAAAAACAACAATAACAATGTCAACAACATTAACAACGTCAAATAAACAACAACAACAACAACAACGTCAAATAAACAACAACAACAACAACAACAACAACGTCAAATAAACAACAACAACAACAACAATAACAACGTTAAAAATAACAACAACAATTACGCCAAATAAACAACAACAACAACAACAACGTCAAATAAACAACAACAACAACAACAAATACAACAACAACAACGTCAAATAACAACAACAACGTCAAATAAACAACAACAACAACGTCAAATAAACAACAACAACAACGTCAAATAAACAACAACAACAACAACAACAACGTCAACAACAACAAAAACGTCAAATAAACAACAACAACAACAACGTTAACAACATCAACTAAGTCAAATAAACAACAACAACAACGTCAAATAAAAAACAACAACAACAATGTCAACAACAACGTCAAATAAACAACAACAACAACGTCAAATAAACAACAACAACTAAAACAACGTCAAATAAACAACAACAACGTCAAATAAACAACAACACCAACAACGTCAACAACAACAACAACAATGTCAAATAAACAACAACAACAACGTCAACAACAACAACAATGTCAAATAAACAACAACAACAACGTCAAATAAACAACAACAACGTCAAATAAACAACAACAAAAACAACAACGTCAACTAAACAACAACAACAATAACAACAACGTAAAATAAACAACAACCACAACAACAACGTCAAATAAACAACAACAACAACAACAACGTCAAATAAACAACAAAAACAACAATAACAATGTCAACAACATTAACAACGTCAAATAAACAACAACAACAACAACGTCAAATAAACAACAACAACAACAACAACGTCAAATAAACAACAACAACAACAACAATAACAACGTTAAAAATAACAACAACAATTACGCCAAATAAACAACAACAACAACAACAACGTCAAATAAACAACGAAAACAACAATAACAACCTCAAATAAATAACAACAACATCAACAACAACAACAATGTCAAATAAACAACAACAACAACAACGTCAAATAAATAACAACAACAACAACAACAACAACAACGTCAAATAAACATCAACAACAATAATAACAACAACAACAACATGAAATAAACAACAGTAACAACAATGTCAACAACATTAACAACGTCAAATAAACAACAACAACAACAACAACAACAACGTTAAATAAACAACAACAACAACAACAACGTCAACAATAACAACGTCAAATAAACAACAACAACAACAACAACGTCAAATAAACAACAAAAACAACAACAACAACGTCAAATAAACAACAACAACAACGTCAACAACAACAACAATGTCAAATAAACAACAACAACAACAACAACGTCAAATAAACAACAAAAACAATGACAAAAAAACGTTAAATAAACAACAACAACAACAACAATAACATTAAATAAACAACAACAACAACAACAACAATAACAATAACAACAACAACGTCAAATAAATAACAACAACAACAACGTCAAATAAACAACAACAACAACATCAAATAAACAACAACAAAAATAACAACTACATCAACAACAACAAAAACGTCAAATAAACAACAACAACAACGTCAACAACAACAACTACGTCAAATAAACAACAACAACTACGTCAAATAAACAATAACAACAACAACAACGTCAAATAAACAACAACAACAACAACGTCAAATAAACAACAACAACAACATAAACAACGTCAAATAAATAACAACAACAACATCAACAACAACAACAACGTCAAGTAAACAACAACAACAACGTCAACAACAACAACAGCGTCAAATAAACAACAACAACAACGTCAAATAAACAACAATGTCAACAACAACAACGTCAAATAGACAACAACAACAACGTCAAATCAACAACAACAACAACAACGTCAAATAAACAACAAAAACAACGACAACAACAACGTCAAATAAACAACAACAAAAACAACAACGTCAACTAAACAACAACAACAATAACAACAATAACAACAACGTAAAATAAACAACAACCACAACAACAACGTCAAATAAACAACAACAACAACAACGTCAAATAAACAACAAAAACAACAATAACAATGTCAACAACATTAACAACGTCAAATAAACAACAACAACAACAACAACGTCAAATAAACAACAACAACAACAACAACAACGTCAAATAAACAACAACAACAACAACAATAACAACGTTAAAAATAACAACAACAATTACGCCAAATAAACAACAACAACAACAACAACGTCAAATAAACAACAACAACAACAACAAATACAACAACAACAACGTCAAATAACAACAACAACGTCAAATAAACAACAACAACAACGTCAAATAAAAAACAACAACAACGTCAAATAAACAACAACAACAACAACAACAACAACGTCAACAACAACAAAAACGTCAAATAAACAACAACAACAACAACGTTAACAACATCAACTAAGTCAAATAAACAACAACAACAACGTCAAATAAAAAACAACAACAACAATGTCAACAACAACGTCAAATAAACAACAACAACAACGTCAAATAAACAACAACAACTAAAACAACGTCAAATAAACAACAACAACGTCAAATAAACAACAACACCAACAACGTCAACAACAACAACAACAATGTCAAATAAACAACAACAACAACGTCAACAACAACAACAATGTCAAATAAATAACAACAACAACGTCAAATAAACAACAACAACGTCAAATAAACAACAACAAAAACAACAACGTCAACTAAACAACAACAACAATAACAACAACGTAAAATAAACAACAACCACAACAACAACGTCAAATAAACAACAACAACAACAACAACGTCAAATAAACAACAAAAACAACAATAACAATGTCAACAACATTAACAACGTCAAATAAACAACAACAACAACAACGTCAAATAAACAACAACAACAACAACAACGTCAAATAAACAACAACAACAACAACAATAACAACGTTAAAAATAACAACAACAATTACGCCAAATAAACAACAACAACAACAACGTCAAATAAACAACGAAAACAACAATAACAATGTCAACAACATTAACAACGTCAAATAAACAACAACAACATCAACAACGTCAAATAAACAACAACAACAACAACAATAACAACGTTAAAAATAACAAAAACAATTACGCCAAATAAACAACAACAACAACAACAACAACGTCAAATAAACAACAACAACAACAACAAATACAACAACAACAACGTCAAATAACAACAACAATGTCAAATAAATAACAACAACAACGCCAAATAAACAACAACAACAACAACGTCAAATAAACAACAACAACAACAACAACAACGTCAACAACAACAAAAATGTCAAATAAACAACAACAACAACAACGTTAACAACATCAACTAAGTCAAATAAACAACAACAACAACGTCAAATAAAAAACAACAACAACAATGTCAACAACAACGTCAAATAAACAACAACAACAACGTCAAATAAACAACAACAACTAAAACAACGTCAAATAAACAACAACAACAACGTCAAATAAACAACAACACCAACAACGTCAACAACAACAACAATGTCAAATAAACAACAACAACAACGTCAACAACAACAACAATGTCAAATAAACAACAACAACAACAACAACGTCAAATAAACAACAACAACGTCAAATAAACAACAACAACGTCAACAACAACAACAACGTCAAATAAACAACAACAACAACTATGTCAACAACAACAACAACGTCAAATAAACAACAACAACAACAACGTCAACAACAACAACGTCAAATAAACAACAACAACAACAACAACAACAACGTCAAATAAACAACAACAACAACGTCAAATAAATAACAACAACAACAACAACAACAACGTCAAATAAACAACAACAACAATAATAACAACAACAACAACATGAAATAAACAACAGTAACAACAATGTCAACAACATTAACAACGTCAAATAAACAACAACAACAACAACAACAACAACAACGTTAAATAAACAACAACAACAACAACAACGTCAATAATAACAACGTCAAATAAACAACAACAACAACAACGTCAAATAAACAACAACAACAACAACAACAACGTCAAATAAACAACAACAACAACGTCAACAACAACAACAATGTCAAATAAACAACAACAACAACAACAACGTCAAATAAACAACAAAAACAACGACAAAAAAACGTTAAATAAACAAGAACAACAACAACAATAACATTAAATAAACAACAACAACAACAACAACAACAACAATAACAATAACAACAACAACATCAAATAAATAACAACAACAACAACAACGTCAAATAAACAACAACAACAACATCAAATAAACAAAAACAAAAACAACAACTACATCAACAACAACAAAAACGTCAAATAAACAACAACAACAACGTCAACAACAACAACTACGTCAAATAAACAACAACAACTACGTCAAATAAACAATAACAACAACAACAACGTCAAATAAACAACAACAACAACGTCAAATAAACAACAACAACAACATAAACAACGTCAAATAAATAACAACAACAACATCAACAACAACAACAATGTCAAATAAACAACAACAACAACAACAATAACACCGTCAACAACAACAACAATGTCAAATAAACAATAACAACAACAACGTCAAGTAAACAACAACCACAACAACGTCAATAACAACAACAACGTCAAATAAACAACAACAACAACGTCAAATAAACAACAATGTCAACAACAACAACGTCAAATAGACAACAACAACAACGTCAAATCAACAACAACAACAACAACGTCAAATAAACAACAAAAACAACGACAACAACAACGTCAAATAAACAACAACAAAAACAACAACGTCAACTAAACAACAACAACAATAACAACAATAACAACAACGTAAAATAAACAACAACCACAACAACAACGTCAAATAAACAACAACAATAACAACAACAACGTCAAATAAACAACAAAAACAACAATAACAATGTCCACAACATTAACAACGTCAAATAAACAACAACAACAACAACAACGTCAAATAAACAACAACAACAACAACAACAACAACGTCAAATAAACAACAACAACAACAATAACAACGTTAAAAATAACAACAACAAATACGCCAAATAAACAACAACAACAACAACAACGTCAAATAAACAACAACAACAACAACAAATACAACAACAACAACGTCAAATAACAACAACAACGTCAAATAAACAACAACAACAACGTCAAATAAACAACAACAACAACGTCAAATAAACAACAACAACAACAACAACAACAACAACGTCAACAACAACAAAAACGTCAAATAAACAACAACAACAACAACGTTAACAACATCAACTAAGTCAAATAAACAACAACAACAGCGTCAAATAAAAAACAACAACAACAATGTCAACAACAACGTCAAATAAACAACAACAACAACGTCAAATAAACAACAACAACTAAAACAACGTCAAATAAACAACAACAACGTCAAATAAACAACAACACCAACAACGTCAACAACAACAACAACGTCAAATAAACAACAACAACAACTATGTCAACAACAACAACAACGTCAAATAAACAACAACAACAACAACGTCAACAACAACAACGTCAAATAAACAACAACAACAACGTCAACAACAACAACGTCAAATAAACAACAACAACAACAACAACAACAACGTCAACAACAACAAAAATGTCAAATAAACAACAACAACAACAACGTTAACAACATCAACTAAGTCAAATAAACAACAACAACAACGTCAAATAAAAAACAACAACAACAATGTCAACAACAACGTCAAATAAACAACAACAACAACGTCAAATAAACAACAACAACTAAAACAACGTCAAATAAACAACAACAACAACGTCAAATAAACAACAACACCAACAACGTCAACAACAACAACAATGTCAAATAAACAACAACAACAACAACGTCAACAACAACAACAATGTCAAATAAACAACAACAACAACAACGTCAAATAAACAACAACAACGTCAAATAAACAACAACAACGTCAACAACAACAACAACGTCAAATAAACAACAACAACAACTATGTCAACAACAACAACAACGTCAAATAAACAACAACAACAACAACGTCAACAACAACAACGTCAAATAAACAACAACAACAACAACAACGTCAAATAAACAACAACAACAACGTCAAATAAATAACAACAACAACAACAACAACAACGTCAAATAAACAACAACAACAATAATAACAACAACAACAACATGAAATAAACAACAGTAACAACAATGTCAACAACATTAACAACGTCAAATAAACAACAACAACAACAACAACAACAACAACAACGTTAAATAAACAACAACAACAACAACAACGTCAACAATAACAACGTCAAATAAACAACAACAACAACAACGTCAAATAAACAACAACAACAACAACAACAACGTCAAATAAACAACAACAACAACGTCAACAACAACAACAATGTCAAATAAACAACAACAACAACAACAACGTCAAATAAACAACAAAAACAATGACAAAAAAACGTTAAATAAACAACAACAACAACAACAATAACATTAAATAAACAACAACAACAACAACAACAATAACAATAACAACAACAACGTCAAATAAATAACAACAACAACAACGTCAAATAAACAACAACAACAACATCAAATAAACAACAACAAAAATAACAACTACATCAACAACAACAAAAACGTCAAATAAACAACAACAACAACGTCAACAACAACAACTACGTCAAATAAACAACAACAACTACGTCAAATAAACAATAACAACAACAACAACGTCAAATAAACAACAACAACAACGTCAAATAAACAACAACAACAACATAAACAACGTCAAATAAATAACAACAACAACATCAACAACAACAACAATGTCAAATAAACAACAACAACAACAACAACAATAACACCGTCAACAACAACAACAATGTCAAATAAACAATAACAACAACAACGTCAAGTAAACAACAACAACAACAACGTCAACAACAACAACAACGTCAAATAAACAACAACAACAACGTCAAATAAACAACAATGTCAACAACAACAACGTCAAATAAACAACAACAACAACGTCAAATAAACAACAATGTCAACAACAACAACGTCAAATAGACAACAACAACAACGTCAAATCAACAACAACAACAACAACGTCAAATAAACAACAAAAACAACGACAACAACAACGTCAAATAAACAACAACAAAAACAACAACGTCAACTAAACAACAACAACAATAACAACAATAACAACAACGTAAAATAAACAACAACCACAACAACAACGTCAAATAAACAACAACAACAACAACAACAACAACGTCAAATAAACAACAAAAACAACAATAACAATGTCAACAACATTAACAACGTCAAATAAACAACAACAACAACAACAACGTCAAATAAACAACAACAACAACAACAACAACAACGTCAAATAAACAACAACAACAACAACAATAACAACGTTAAAAATAACAACAACAATTACGCCAAATAAACAACAACAACAACAACAACGTCAAATAAACAACAACAACAACAACAAATACAACAACAACAACGTCAAATAACAACAACAACGTCAAATAAACAACAACAACAACGTCAAATAAACAACAACAACAACGTCAAATAAACAACAACAACAACAACAACAACGTCAACAACAACAAAAACGTCAAATAAACAACAACAACAACAACGTTAACAACATCAACTAAGTCAAATAAACAACAACAACAACGTCAAATAAAAAACAACAACAACAATGTCAACAACAACGTCAAATAAACAACAACAACAACGTCAAATAAACAACAACAACTAAAACAACGTCAAATAAACAACAACAACGTCAAATAAACAACAACACCAACAACGTCAACAACAACAACAACAATGTCAAATAAACAACAACAACAACGTCAACAACAACAACAATGTCAAATAAACAACAACAACAACGTCAAATAAACAACAACAACGTCAAATAAACAACAACAAAAACAACAACGTCAACTAAACAACAACAACAATAACAACAACGTAAAATAAACAACAACCACAACAACAACGTCAAATAAACAACAACAACAACAACAACGTCAAATAAACAACAAAAACAACAATAACAATGTCAACAACATTAACAACGTCAAATAAACAACAACAACAACAACGTCAAATAAACAACAACAACAACAACAACGTCAAATAAACAACAACAACAACAACAATAACAACGTTAAAAATAACAACAACAATTACGCCAAATAAACAACAACAACAACAACAACGTCAAATAAACAACGAAAACAACAATAACAATGTCAACAACATTAACAACGTCAAATAAACAACAACAACATCAACAACGTCAAATAAACAACAACAACAACAACAATAACAACGTTAAAAATAACAACAACAATTACGCCAAATAAACAACAACAACAACAACAACAACAACGTCAAATAAACAACAACAACAACAACAAATACAACAACAACAACGTCAAATAACAACAACAATGTCAAATAAATAACAACAACAACGCCAAATAAACAACAACAACAACAACGTCAAATAAACAACAACAACAACAACAACAACGTCAACAACAACAAAAATGTCAAATAAACAACAACAACAACAACGTTAACAACATCAACTAAGTCAAATAAACAACAACAACAACGTCAAATAAAAAACAACAACAACAATGTCAACAACAACGTCAAATAAACAACAACAACAACGTCAAATAAACAACAACAACTAAAACAACGTCAAATAAACAACAACAACAACGTCAAATAAACAACAACACCAACAACGTCAACAACAACAACAATGTCAAATAAACAACAACAACAACGTCAACAACAACAACAATGTCAAATAAACAACAACAACAACAACAACGTCAAATAAACAACAACAACGTCAAATAAACAACAACAACGTCAACAACAACAACAACGTCAAATAAACAACAACAACAACTATGTCAACAACAACAACAACGTCAAATAAACAACAACAACAACAACGTCAACAACAACAACGTCAAATAAACAACAACAACAACAACAACAACGTCAAATAAACAACAACAACAACGTCAAATAAATAACAACAACAACAACAACAACAACAACGTCAAATAAACAACAACAACAATAATAACAACAACAACAACATGAAATAAACAACAGTAACAACAATGTCAACAACATTAACAACGTCAAATAAACAACAACAACAACAACAACAACAACGTTAAATAAACAACAACAACAACAACAACGTCAATAATAACAACGTCAAATAAACAACAACAACAACAACGTCAAATAAACAACAACAACAACAACAACAACGTCAAATAAACAACAACAACAACGTCAACAACAACAACAATGTCAAATAAACAACAACAACAACAACAACGTCAACAACAATAACAATAACAACAACAACGTCAAATAAACAACAATAACATTAAATAAACAACAACAACAACAACAACAACAATAACAATAACAACAACAACGTCAAATAAATAACAACAACAACAACAACGTCAAATAAACAACAACAACAACATCAAATAAACAAAAACAAAAACAACAACTACATCAACAACAACAAAAACGTCAAATAAACAACAACAACAACGTCAACAACAACAACTACGTCAAATAAACAACAACAACTACGTCAAATAAACAATAACAACAACAACAACGTCAAATAAACAACAACAACAACGTCAAATAAACAACAACAACAACATAAACAACGTCAAATAAATAACAACAACAACATCAACAACAACAACAATGTCAAATAAACAACAACAACAACAACAATAACACCGTCAACAACAACAACAATGTCAAATAAACAATAACAACAACAACGTCAAGTAAACAACAACCACAACAACGTCAATAACAACAACAACGTCAAATAAACAACAACAACAACGTCAAATAAACAACAATGTCAACAACAACAACGTCAAATAGACAACAACAACAACGTCAAATCAACAACAACAACAACAACAACGTCAAATAAACAACAAAAACAACGACAACAACAACGTCAAATAAACAACAACAAAAACAACAACGTCAACTAAACAACAACAACAATAACAACAATAACAACAACGTAAAATAAACAACAACCACAACAACAACGTCAAATAAACAACAACAATAACAACAACAACGTCAAATAAACAACAAAAACAACAATAACAATGTCAACAACATTAACAACGTCAAATAAACAACAACAACAACAACAACGTCAAATAAACAACAACAACAACAACAACGTCAAATAAACAACAACAACAACAATAACAACGTTAAAAATAACAACAACAAATACGCCAAATAAACAACAACAACAACAACAACGTCAAATAAACAACAACAACAACAACAAATACAACAACAACAACGTCAAATAACAACAACAACGTCAAATAAACAACAACAACAACGTCAAATAAACAACAACAACAACGTCAAATAAACAACAACAACAACAACAACAACAACAACGTCAACAACAACAAAAACGTCAAATAAACAACAACAACAACAACGTTAACAACATCAACTAAGTCAAATAAACAACAACAACAACGTCAAATAAAAAACAACAACAACAATGTCAACAACAACGTCAAATAAACAACAACAACAACGTCAAATAAACAACAACAACTAAAACAACGTCAAATAAACAACAACAACGTCAAATAAACAACAACACCAACAACGTCAACAACAACAACAACGTCAAATAAACAACAACAACAACTATGTCAACAACAACAACAACGTCAAATAAACAACAACAACAACAACGTCAACAACAACAACGTCAAATAAACAACAACAACAACAACAACGTCAAATAAACAACAACAACAACAACAACGTCAAATAAACAACAACAACAACAACAACGTCAACAACAACAACGTCAAATAAACAACAACAACAACAACAACAACAACGTCAAATAAACAACAACAACAACGTCAAATAAATAACAACAACAACAACAACGTCAAATAAACAACAACAACAATAATAACAACAACAACAACATGAAATAAACAACAGTAACAACAATGTCAACAACATTAACAACGTCAAATAAACAACAACAACAACAACAACAACAACAACGTTAAATAAACAACAACAACAACAACAACGTCAACAATAACAACGTCAAATAAACAACAACAACAACAACGTCAAATAAACAACAACAACAACAACAACAACAACGTCAAATAAACAACAACAACAACGTCAACAACAACAACAATGTCAAATAAACAACAACAACAACAACAACGTCAAATAAACAACAAAAACAACGACAAAAAAACGTTAAATAAACAACAACAACAACAACAATAACATTAAATAAACAACAACAACAACAACAACAACAATAACAATAACAACAACAACGTCAAATAAATAACAACAACAACAACGTCAAATAAACAACAACAACAACATCAAATAAACAACAACAAAAACAACAACTACATCAACAACAACAAAAACGTCAAATAAACAACAACAACAACGTCAACAACAACAACTACGTCAAATAAACAACAACAACTACGTCAAATAAACAATAACAACAACAACAACGTCAAATAAACAACAACAACAACGTCAAATAAACAACAACAACAACATAAACAACGTCAAATAAATAACAACAACAACATCAACAACAACAACAATGTCAAATAAACAACAACAACAACAACAACAACAATAACACCGTCAACAACAACAACAATGTCAAATAAACAATAACAACAACAACGTCAAGTAAACAACAACAACAACAACAACAACAACGTCAAATAAACAACAACAACAACGTCAAATAAACAACAATGTCAACAACAACAACGTCAAATAGACAACAACAACAACGTCAAATCAACAACAACAACAACAACGTCAAATAAACAACAAAAACAACGACAACAACAACGTCAAATAAACAACAACAAAAACAACAACGTCAACTAAACAACAACAACAATAACAACAATAACAACAACGTAAAATAAACAACAACCACAACAACAACGTCAAATAAACAACAACAACAACAACAACAACGTCAAATAAACAACAAAAACAACAATAACAATGTCAACAACATTAACAACGTCAAATAAACAACAACAACAACAACAACGTCAAATAAACAACAACAACAACAACAACAACGTCAAATAAACAACAACAACAACAACAATAACAACGTTAAAAATAACAACAACAATTACGCCAAATAAACAACAACAACAACAACGTCAAATAAACAACAACAACAACAACAAATACAACAACAACAACAACAACAACAACGTCAAATAAACAACAACAACAACAACAAATACAACAACAACAACGTCAAATAACAACAACAACGTCAAATAAACAACAACAACAACAACGTCAAATAAACAACAACAACAACGTCAAATAAACAACAACAACAACAACAACAACAACAACGTCAACAACAACAAAAACGTCAAATAAACAACAACAACAACAACGTTAACAACATCAACTAAGTCAAATAAACAACAACAACAACGTCAAATAAAAAACAACAACAACAATGTCAACAACAACGTCAAATAAACAACAACAACAACGTCAAATAAACAACAACAACTAAAACAACGTCAAATAAACAACAACAACGTCAAATAAACAACAACACCAACAACGTCAACAACAACAACAACAATGTCAAATAAACAACAACAACAACGTCAACAACAACAACAATGTCAAATAAACAACAACAACAACGTCAAATAAACAACAACAACGTCAAATAAACAACAACAAAAACAACAACGTCAACTAAACAACAACAACAATAACAACAACGTAAAATAAACAACAACCACAACAACAACGTCAAATAAACAACAACAACAACAACAACAACGTCAAATAAACAACAAAAACAACAATAACAATGTCAACAACATTAACAACGTCAAATAAACAACAACAACAACAACGTCAAATAAACAACAACAACAACAACAACGTCAAATAAACAACAACAACAACAACAATAACAACGTTAAAAATAACAACAACAATTACGCCAAATAAACAACAACAACAACAACAACGTCAAATAAACAACGAAAACAACAATAACAATGTCAACAACATTAACAACGTCAAATAAACAACAACAACATCAACAACGTCAAATAAACAACAACAACAACAACAATAACAACGTTAAAAATAACAACAACAATTACGCCAAATAAACAACAACAACAACAACAACAACAACGTCAAATAAACAACAACAACAACAACAAATACAACAACAACAACGTCAAATAACAACAACAATGTCAAATAAATAACAACAACAACGCCAAATAAACAACAACAACAACAACGTCAAATAAACAACAACAACAACAACAACAACGTCAACAACAACAAAAATGTCAAATAAACAACAACAACAACAACGTTAACAACATCAACTAAGTCAAATAAACAACAACAACAACGTCAAATAAAAAACAACAACAACAATGTCAACAACAACGTCAAATAAACAACAACAACAACGTCAAATAAACAACAACAACTAAAACAACGTCAAATAAACAACAACAACAACGTCAAATAAACAACAACACCAACAACGTCAACAACAACAACAATGTCAAATAAACAACAACAACAACGTCAACAACAACAACAATGTCAAATAAACAACAACAACAACAACAACGTCAAATAAACAACAACAACGTCAAATAAACAACAACAACGTCAACAACAACAACAACGTCAAATAAACAACAACAACAACTATGTCAACAACAACAACAACGTCAAATAAACAACAACAACAACAACGTCAACAACAACAACGTCAAATAAACAACAACAACAACAACAACAACGTCAAATAAACAACAACAACAACGTCAAATAAATAACAACAACAACAACAACAACAACAACGTCAAATAAACAACAACAACAATAATAACAACAACAACAACATGAAATAAACAACAGTAACAACAATGTCAACAACATTAACAACGTCAAATAAACAACAACAACAACAACAACAACAACGTTAAATAAACAACAACAACAACAACAACGTCAATAATAACAACGTCAAATAAACAACAACAACAACAACGTCAAATAAACAACAACAACAACAACAACAACGTCAAATAAACAACAACAACAACGTCAACAACAACAACAATGTCAAATAAACAACAACAACAACAACAACGTCAAATAAACAACAAAAACAACGACAAAAAAACGTTAAATAAACAACAACAACAACAACAATAACATTAAATAAACAACAACAACAACAACAACAACAATAACAATAACAACAACAACGTCAAATAAATAACAACAACAACAACAACGTCAAATAAACAACAACAACAACATCAAATAAACAAAAACAAAAACAACAACTACATCAACAACAACAAAAACGTCAAATAAACAACAACAACAACGTCAACAACAACAACTACGTCAAATAAACAACAACAACTACGTCAAATAAACAATAACAACAACAACAACGTCAAATAAACAACAACAACAACGTCAAATAAACAACAACAACAACATAAACAACGTCAAATAAATAACAACAACAACATCAACAACAACAACAATGTCAAATAAACAACAACAACAACAACAATAACACCGTCAACAACAACAACAATGTCAAATAAACAATAACAACAACAACGTCAAGTAAACAACAACCACAACAACGTCAATAACAACAACAACGTCAAATAAACAACAACAACAACGTCAAATAAACAACAATGTCAACAACAACAACGTCAAATAGACAACAACAACAACGTCAAATCAACAACAACAACAACAACGTCAAATAAACAACAAAAACAACGACAACAACAACGTCAAATAAACAACAACAAAAACAACAACGTCAACTAAACAACAACAACAATAACAACAATAACAACAACGTAAAATAAACAACAACCACAACAACAACGTCAAATAAACAACAACAATAACAACAACAACGTCAAATAAACAACAAAAACAACAATAACAATGTCAACAACATTAACAACGTCAAATAAACAACAACAACAACAACAACGTCAAATAAACAACAACAACAACAACAACAACGTCAAATAAACAACAACAACAACAATAACAACGTTAAAAATAACAACAACAAATACGCCAAATAAACAACAACAACAACAACAACGTCAAATAAACAACAACAACAACAACAAATACAACAACAACAACGTCAAATAACAACAACAACGTCAAATAAACAACAACAACAACGTCAAATAAACAACAACAACAACGTCAAATAAACAACAACAACAACAACAACAACAACAACGTCAACAACAACAAAAACGTCAAATAAACAACAACAACAACAACGTTAACAACATCAACTAAGTCAAATAAACAACAACAACAACGTCAAATAAAAAACAACAACAACAATGTCAACAACAACGTCAAATAAACAACAACAACAACGTCAAATAAACAACAACAACTAAAACAACGTCAAATAAACAACAACAACGTCAAATAAACAACAACACCAACAACGTCAACAACAACAACAACGTCAAATAAACAACAACAACAACTATGTCAACAACAACAACAACGTCAAATAAACAACAACAACAACAACGTCAACAACAACAACGTCAAATAAACAACAACAACAACAACAACAACAACAACAACAACGTCAAATAAACAACAACAACAACAACAACGTCAAATAAACAACAACAACAACAACAACGTCAACAACAACAACGTCAAATAAACAACAACAACAACAACAACAACGTCAAATAAACAACAACAACAACGTCAAATAAATAACAACAACAACAACAACAACGTCAAATAAACAACAACAACAATAATAACAACAACAACAACATGAAATAAACAACAGTAACAACAATGTCAACAACATTAACAACGTCAAATAAACAACAACAACAACAACAACAACAACAACGTTAAATAAACAACAACAACAACAACAACGTCAACAATAACAACGTCAAATAAACAACAACAACAACAACGTCAAATAAACAACAACAACAACAACAACAACAACGTCAAATAAACAACAACAACAACGTCAACAACAACAACAATGTCAAATAAACAACAACAACAACAACAACGTCAAATAAACAACAAAAACAACGACAAAAAAACGTTAAATAAACAACAACAACAACAACAATAACATTAAATAAACAACAACAACAACAACAACAACAATAACAATAACAACAACAACGTCAAATAAATAACAACAACAACAACGTCAAATAAACAACAACAACAACATCAAATAAACAACAACAAAAACAACAACTACATCAACAACAACAAAAACGTCAAATAAACAACAACAACAACGTCAACAACAACAACTACGTCAAATAAACAACAACAACTACGTCAAATAAACAATAACAACAACAACAACGTCAAATAAACAACAACAACAACGTCAAATAAACAACAACAACAACATAAACAACGTCAAATAAATAACAACAACAACATCAACAACAACAACAATGTCAAATAAACAACAACAACAACAACAACAACAATAACACCGTCAACAACAACAACAATGTCAAATAAACAATAACAACAACAACGTCAAGTAAACAACAACAACAACAACAACAACGTCAAATAAACAACAACAACAACGTCAAATAAACAACAATGTCAACAACAACAACGTCAAATAGACAACAACAACAACGTCAAATCAACAACAACAACAACAACGTCAAATAAACAACAAAAACAACGACAACAACAACGTCAAATAAACAACAACAAAAACAACAACGTCAACTAAACAACAACAACAATAACAACAATAACAACAACGTAAAATAAACAACAACCACAACAACAACGTCAAATAAACAACAACAACAACAACAACAACGTCAAATAAACAACAAAAACAACAATAACAATGTCAACAACATTAACAACGTCAAATAAACAACAACAACAACAACAACGTCAAATAAACAACAACAACAACAACAACAACGTCAAATAAACAACAACAACAACAACAATAACAACGTTAAAAATAACAACAACAATTACGCCAAATAAACAACAACAACAACAACGTCAAATAAACAACAACAACAACAACAACAAATACAACAACAACAACAACAACAACAACGTCAAATAAACAACAACAACAACAACAAATACAACAACAACAACGTCAAATAACAACAACAACGTCAAATAAACAACAACAACAACAACGTCAAATAAACAACACAAACAACGTCAAATAAACAACAACAACAACAACAACAACAACAACGTCAACAACAACAAAAACGTCAAATAAACAACAACAACAACAACGTTAACAACATCAACTAAGTCAAATAAACAACAACAACAACGTCAAATAAAAAACAACAACAACAATGTCAACAACAACGTCAAATAAACAACAACAACAACGTCAAATAAACAACAACAACTAAAACAACGTCAAATAAACAACAACAACGTCAAATAAACAACAACACCAACAACGTCAACAACAACAACAACAATGTCAAATAAACAACAACAACAACGTCAACAACAACAACAATGTCAAATAAACAACAACAACAACGTCAAATAAACAACAACAACGTCAAATAAACAACAACAACAACAACGTCAACAACAACAACAACGTCAAATAAACAACAACAACAACTATGTCAACAACAACAACAATGTCAAATAAACAACAACAACAACAACGTCAACAACAACAACGTCAAATAAACAACAACAACAACAACAACAACAACAACAACGTCAAATAAACAACAACAACAACAACAACGTCAAATAAACAACAACAACAACAATAACAACAACAACAATATGAAATTAACAACAGTAACAACAATGTCAACAACATTAACAACATCAAATAAACAACAACAACAACAACGTTAAATAAACAACAACAACAACAACAACGTCAACAACAACAACATCAAATAAACAACAACAACAACAACGTCAAATAAACAACAACAACAACAACGTCAAATAAACAACAACAACAACAACGTCAACAACAACAACAATGTCAAATAAACAACAACAACAACAACAACAACGTCAAATAAACAACAAAAACAACGACAAAAAAACGTTAAATAAACAACAACAACAACAACAATAACATCAAATAAACAACAACAACAACAACAACAACAACAACAATAACAATAACAACAACAACAACAACGTCAAATAAATAACAACAACAACAACGTCAAATAAACAACAACAACAACATCAAATAAACAACAACAAAAACAACAACTACATCAACAACAACAAAAACGTCAAATAAACAACAACAACAACGTCAACAACAACAACTACGTCAAATAAACAACAACAACTACGTCAAATAAACAATAACAACAACAACAACGTCAAATAAACAACAACAACAACGTCAAATAAACAACAACAACAACAACGTCAAATAAACAACAACAACAACATCAACAACAACAACAACAATGTCAAATAAACAACAACAACAACAATAACACCGTCAACAACAACAACAATGTCAAATAAACAATAACAACAACAACGTCAAGTAAACAACAACAACAACAACGTCAACAACAACAACAACGTCAAATAAACAACAACAACAACGTCAAATAAACAACAATGTCAACAACAACAACGTCAAATAAACAACAACAACAACGTCAAATAGACAACAACAACAACGTCAAATCAACAACAACAACAACAACGTCAAATAAACAACAAAAACAACGACAACAACAACGTCAAATAAACAACAACAAAAACAACAACGTCAACTAAACAACAACAACAATAACAACAACGTAAAATAAACAACAACCACAACAACAACGTCAAATAAACAACAACAACAACAACGTCAAATAAACAACAAAAACAACAATAACAATGTCAACAACATTATAAACGTCAAATAAACAACAACAACAACAACGTCAAATAAACAACAACAACAACACAACAACGTCAAATAAACAACAACAACAACAACAATAACAACGTTAAAAATAACAACAACAATTACGCCAAATAAACAACAACAACAACAATGTCAAATAAACAACGAAAACAACAATAACAATGTCAACAACATTAACAACAACAACAAATAAACAACAACAATTACAACAACGTCAAATAAACAACAACAACAACAACAACGTCAAATAAACAACAACAACAACGTCAATAACAACGTTAAAAATAACAAGTACAATTACGCCATATAAACAACAACAACAACAACGTCAAATAAACAACAACAACAACAACAACAAATACAACAACAACAACGTCAAATAACAACAACAACGTCAAATAAACAACAACAACAACGTCAAATAAACAACAACAACAACGTCAAATAAACAACAATGTCAACAACAACAACGTCAAATAAACAACAACAACAACAACGTCAAATAGACAACAACAACAACGTCAAATAAACAACAACAACAACAACAACAACAAATACAACAACAACAACGTCAAATAACAACAACAACGTTAAATAAACAACAACAACAACGTCAAATAAACAACAACAACAACAACAAATACAACAACAACAACAAATACAACAACAAAAACGTCAAATAAACAACAACAACAACAACGTTAACAACATCAACTAAGTCAAATAAACAACAACAACAACGTCAAATAAAAAACAACAACAACAATGTCAACAACAACGTCAAATAAACAACAACAACAGCGTCAAATAAACAACAACAACTAAAACAACGTCAAATAAACAACAACAACGTCAAATAAACAACAACACCAACAACGTCAACAACAACAACAACAATGTCAAATAAACAACAACAACAACGTCAACAACAACAACAATGTCAAATAAACAACAACAACAACGTCAAATAAACAACAACAACGTTAAATAAAAAACAACAACAACGTCAACAACAACAACAACGTCAAATAAACAACAACAACAACTATGTCAACAACAACAACAACGTCAAATAAACAACAATAACAACAACAACGTCAACAACAACAACGTCAAATAAACAACAACAACAACAACAACAACAACAACAACGTCAAATAAACAACAACAACAACGTTAAAGAAATAACAACAACAACAACAACAACAACGTCAAATAAACAATAACAACAACAATAACAACAACAACAACATGAAATAAACAACAGTAACAACAATGTCAACAACATTAACAACGTCAAATAAACAACAACAACAACAACAACAAGAACAACGTTAAATAAACAACAACAACAACAACGTCAACAACAACAACGTCAAATAAACAACAACAACAACAACGTCAAATAAACAACAACAACAACAACAACAACAACGTCAAATAAACAACAACAACAACAACGTCAACAACAACAACAACAACAACGTCAAATAAACAACAAAAACAACGACAAAAAATCGTTAAATAAACAACAACAACAACAACAATAACATCAAATAAACAACAACAACAACAACAACAACAATAACAATAACAACAACAACGTCAAATAAATAACAACAACAACAACGTCAAATAAACAACAACAACAACATCAAATAAACAACAACAAAAACAACAACTACATCAACAACAACAAAAACGTCAAATAAACAACAACAACAACAACGTCAACAACAACAACTACGACAAATAAACAACAACAACTACGTCAAATAAACAATAACAACAACAACAACGTCAAATAAACAACAACAACAACGTCAAATAAACAACAACAACAACATCAACGTCAAATAAACAACAACAACAACAACAACAACATCAACAACAACAATGTCAAATAAACAACAACAACAACAATAACACCGTCAACAACAACAACAATGTCAATTAAACAATAATAACAACAACGTCAAGTAAACAACAACAACAACCACGTCAACAACAACAACAACGTCAAATAAACAACAACAACAACGTCAAATAAACAACAATGTCAACAACAACAACGTCAAATAAACAACAACAACAACAACGTCAAATAGACAACAACAACAACGTCAAATCAACAACAACAACAACAACGTCAAATAAACAACAAAAAAAACGACAACAACAACGTCAAATAAATAACAACAAAAACAACAACATCAACTAAACAACAACAACAATAACAACAACGTAAAATAAACAACAACCACAACAACAACGTCAAATAAACAACAACAACAACAACAACGTCAAATAAACAACAAAAACAACAATAACAATGTCAACAACATTAACAACGTCAAATAAACAACAACAAAAACAACAACGTCAACTAAACAACAACAACAATAACAACAACGTAAAATAAACAACAACCACAACAATAACGTCAAATAAACAACAACAACAACAACAACAACGTCAAATAAACAACAAAAACAACAATAACAATGTCAACAACATTAACAACGTCAAATAAACAACAACAACAACAACAACAACAACAACGTCAAATAAACAACAACAACAACAACAACGTCAAATCAACAACAACAACAACAATAACAACGTTAAAAATAACAACAACAATTACGCCAAATAAACAACAACAACAACAACGTCAAATAAACAACAACAACAACAACAAATACAACAACAACAACGTCAAATAACAACAACAACGTCAAATAAACAACAACAACAACAACGTCAAATAAACAACAACAACAACGTCAAATAAACAACAACAACAACAACAACAACGTCAACAACAACAAAAACGTCAAATAAACAACAACAACAACAACAACGTTAACAACATCAACTAAGTCAAATAAACAACAACAACAACGTCAAATAAAAAACAACAACAACAATGTCAACAACAATGTCAAATAAACAACAACAACAACGTTAAATAAACAACAACAACAACTAAAACAACGTCAAATAAACAACAACAACAACGTCAAATAAACAACAACACCAACAACGTCAACAACAACAACAACAATGTAAAATAAACAACAACAACAACGTCAACAACAACAACAATGTCAAATAAACAACAACAACAACGTCAAATAAACAACAACAACGTCAAATAAACAACAACAACAACGTCAACAACAACAACAACGTCAAATAAACAACAACAACAACGTCAAATAAACAACAATGTCAACAACAACAACGTCAAATAAACAACAACAACAACAACGTCAAATAGACAACAACAACAACGTCAAATCAACAACAACAACAACAACGTCAAATAAACAACAAAAAAAACGACAACAACAACATCAAATAAATAACAACAAAAACAACAACATCAACTAAACAACAACAACAATAAGAACAACGTAAAATAAACAACAACCACAACAACAACGTCAAATAAACAACAACAACAACAACGTCAAATAAACAACAAAAACAACAATAACAATGTCAACAACATTAACAACGTCAAATAAACAACAACAAAAACAACAACGTCAACTAAACAACAACAACAATAACAACAACGTAAAATAAACAACAACCACAACAATAACGTCAAATAAACAACAACAACAACTACGTCAAATAAACAACAAAAACAACAATAACAATGTCAACAACATTAACAACGTCAAATAAACAACAACAACAACAACAACGTCAAATAAACAACAACAACAACAACGTCAAATCAACAACAACAACAACAATAACAACGTTAAAAATAACAACAACAATTACGCCAAATAAACAACAACAACAACAACGTCAAATAAACAACAACAACAACAACAAATACAACAACAACAACGTCAAATAACAACAACAACGTCAAATAAACAACAACAACAACAACGTCAAATAAACAACAACAACAACGTCAAATAAACAACAACAACAACAACAACAACGTCAACAACAACAAAAACGTCAAATAAACAACAACAACAACAACAACAACGTTAACAACATCAACTAAGTCAAATAAACAACAACAACAACGTCAAATAAAAAACAACAACAACAATGTCAACAACAATGTCAAATAAACAACAACAACAACGTTAAATAAACAACAACAACAACTAAAACAACGTCAAATAAACAACAACAACAACGTCAAATAAACAACAACACCAACAACGTCAACAACAACAACAACAATGTAAAATAAACAACAACAACAACGTCAACAACAACAACAATGTCAAATAAACAACAACAACAACGTCAAATAAACAACAACAACGTCAAATAAACAACAACAACAACGTCAACAACAACAACAACGTCAAATAAACAACAACAACAACTATGTCAACAACAACAACAACAACGTCAAATAAACAACAACAACAACAACAACGTCAACAACAACAACGTCAAATAAACAACAACAACAACAACTTGAAATAAACAACAGTAACAACAATGTCAACAACATTAACAACGTCAAATAAACAACAATGTCAACAACAACAACGTCAAATAAACAACAACAACAACAACGTCAAATAGACAACAACAACAACGTCAAATAAACAACAACAACAACAACAACAAATACAACAACAACAACGTCAAATAACAACAACAACGTTAATTAAACAACAACAACAACAACGTCAAATAAACAACAACAACAACAACAAATACAACAACAACAACAAATACAACAACAAAAACGTCAAATAAACAACAACAACAACAACGTTAACAACATCAACTAAGTCAAATAAACAACAACAACAACGTCAAATAAAAAACAACAACAACAATGTCAACAACAACGTCAAATAAACAACAACAACAACGTCAAATAAACAACAACAACTAAAACAACGTCAAATAAACAACAACAACGTCAAATAAACAACAACACCAACAACGTCAACAACAACAACAACAATGTCAAATAAACAACAACAACAACGTCAACAACAACAACAATGTCAAATAAACAACAACAACAACGTCAAATAAACAACAACAACGTTAAATAAAAAACAACAACAACGTCAACAACAACAACAACGTCAAATAAACAACAACAACAACTATGTCAACAACAACAACAACGTCAAATAAACAACAATAACAACAACAACGTCAACAACAACAACGTCAAATAAACAACAACAACAACAACAACAACGTCAAATAAACAACAACAACAACGTTAAAGAAATAACAACAACAACAACAACAACGTCAAATAAACAATAACAACAACAATAACAACAACAACAACATGAAATAAACAACAGTAACAACAATGTCAACAACATTAACAACGTCAAATAAACAACAACAACAACAACAACAACAACAACGTTAAATAAACAACAACAACAACAACGTCAACAACAACAACGTCAAATAAACAACAACAACAACAACGTCAAATAAACAACAACAACAACAACAACAACAACGTCAAATAAACAACAACAACAACAACGTCAACAACAACAACAACAACAACAACGTCAAATAAACAACAAAAACAACGACAAAAAATCGTTAAATAAACAACAACAACAACAACAATAACATCAAATAAACAACAACAACAACAACAACAACAATAACAATAACAACAACAACGTCAAATAAATAACAACAACAACAACGTCAAATAAACAACAACAACAACATCAAATAAACAACAACAAAAACAACAACTACATCAACAACAACAAAAACGTCAAATAAACAACAACAACAACAACAACGTCAACAACAACAACTACGACAAATAAACAACAACAACTACGTCAAATAAACAATAACAACAACAACAACGTCAAATAAACAACAACAACAACGTCAAATAAACAACAACAACAACATCAACGTCAAATAAACAACAACAACAACAACAACAACATCAACAACAACAATGTCAAATAAACAACAACAACAACAATAACACCGTCAACAACAACAACAATGTCAATTAAACAATAATAACAACAACGTCAAGTAAACAACAACAACAACCACGTCAACAACAACAACAACGTCAAATAAACAACAACAACAACGTCAAATAAACAACAATGTCAACAACAACAACGTCAAATAAACAACAACAACAACAACGTCAAATAGACAACAACAACAACGTCAAATCAACAACAACAACAACAACGTCAAATAAACAACAAAAAAAACGACAACAACAACGTCAAATAAATAACAACAAAAACAACAACATCAACTAAACAACAACAACAATAACAACAACGTAAAATAAACAACAACCACAACAACAACGTCAAATAAACAACAACAACAACAACAACGTCAAATAAACAACAAAAACAACAATAACAATGTCAACAACATTAACAACGTCAAATAAACAACAACAAAAACAACAACGTCAACTAAACAACAACAACAATAACAACAACGTAAAATAAACAACAACCACAACAATAACGTCAAATAAACAACAACAACAACAACAACGTCAAATAAACAACAAAAACAACAATAACAATGTCAACAACATTAACAACGTCAAATAAACAACAACAACAACAACAACAACAACAACGTCAAATAAACAACAACAACAACAACAACGTCAAATCAACAACAACAACAACAATAACAACGTTAAAAATAACAACAACAATTACGCCAAATAAACAACAACAACAACAACGTCAAATAAACAACAACAACAACAACAAATACAACAACAACAACGTCAAATAACAACAACAACGTCAAATAAACAACAACAACAACAACGTCAAATAAACAACAACAACAACGTCAAATAAACAACAACAACAACAACAACAACGTCAACAACAACAAAAACGTCAAATAAACAACAACAACAACAACAACGTTAACAACATCAACTAAGTCAAATAAACAACAACAACAACGTCAAATAAAAAACAACAACAACAATGTCAACAACAATGTCAAATAAACAACAACAACAACGTTAAATAAACAACAACAACAACTAAAACAACGTCAAATAAACAACAACAACAACGTCAAATAAACAACAACACCAACAACGTCAACAACAACAACAACAATGTAAAATAAACAACAACAACAACGTCAACAACAACAACAATGTCAAATAAACAACAACAACAACGTCAAATAAACAACAACAACGTCAAATAAACAACAACAACAACGTCAACAACAACAACAACGTCAAATAAACAACAACAACAACGTCAAATAAACAACAATGTCAACAACAACAACGTCAAATAAACAACAACAACAACAACGTCAAATAGACAACAACAACAACGTCAAATCAACAACAACAACAACAACGTCAAATAAACAACAAAAAAAACGACAACAACAACATCAAATAAATAACAACAAAAACAACAACATCAACTAAACAACAACAACAATAAGAACAACGTAAAATAAACAACAACCACAACAACAACGTCAAATAAACAACAACAACAACAACGTCAAATAAACAACAAAAACAACAATAACAATGTCAACAACATTAACAACGTCAAATAAACAACAACAAAAACAACAACGTCAACTAAACAACAACAACAATAACAACAACGTAAAATAAACAACAACCACAACAATAACGTCAAATAAACAACAACAACAACTACGTCAAATAAACAACAAAAACAACAATAACAATGTCAACAACATTAACAACGTCAAATAAACAACAACAACAACAACAACGTCAAATAAACAACAACAACAACAACGTCAAATCAACAACAACAACAACAATAACAACGTTAAAAATAACAACAACAATTACGCCAAATAAACAACAACAACAACAACGTCAAATAAACAACAACAACAACAACAAATACAACAACAACAACGTCAAATAACAACAACAACGTCAAATAAACAACAACAACAACAACGTCAAATAAACAACAACAACAACGTCAAATAAACAACAACAACAACAACAACAACGTCAACAACAACAAAAACGTCAAATAAACAACAACAACAACAACAACGTTAACAACATCAACTAAGTCAAATAAACAACAACAACAACGTCAAATAAAAAACAACAACAACAATGTCAACAACAATGTCAAATAAACAACAACAACAACGTTAAATAAACAACAACAACAACTAAAACAACGTCAAATAAACAACAACAACAACGTCAAATAAACAACAACACCAACAACGTCAACAACAACAACAATGTAAAATAAACAACAACAACAACGTCAACAACAACAACAATGTCAAATAAACAACAACAACAACGTCAAATAAACAACAACAACGTCAAATAAACAACAACAACAACGTCAACAACAACAACAACGTCAAATAAACAACAACAACAACTATGTCAACAACAACAACAACAACGTCAAATAAACAACAACAACAACAACAACGTCAACAACAACAACGTCAAATAAACAACAACAACAACAACTTGAAATAAACAACAGTAACAACAATGTCAACAACATTAACAACGTCAAATAAACAACAATGTCAACAACAACAACGTCAAATAAACAACAACAACAACAACGTCAAATAGACAACAACAACAACGTCAAATAAACAACAACAACAACAACAACAAATACAACAACAACAACGTCAAATAACAACAACAACGTTAATTAAACAACAACAACAACAACGTCAAATAAACAACAACAACAACAACAAATACAACAACAACAACAAATACAACAACAAAAACGTCAAATAAACAACAACAACAACAACGTTAACAACATCAACTAAGTCAAATAAACAACAACAACAACGTCAAATAAAAAACAACAACAACAATGTCAACAACAACGTCAAATAAACAACAACAACAACGTCAAATAAACAACAACAACTAAAACAACGTCAAATAAACAACAACAACGTCAAATAAACAACAACACCAACAACGTCAACAACAACAACAACAATGTCAAATAAACAACAACAACAACGTCAACAACAACAACAATGTCAAATAAACAACAACAACAACGTCAAATAAACAACAACAACGTTAAATAAAAAACAACAACAACGTCAACAACAACAACAACGTCAAATAAACAACAACAACAACTATGTCAACAACAACAACAACGTCAAATAAACAACAATAACAACAACAACGTCAACAACAACAACGTCAAATAAACAACAACAACAACAACAACAACGTCAAATAAACAACAACAACAACGTTAAAGAAATAACAACAACAACAACAACAACGTCAAATAAACAATAACAACAACAATAACAACAACAACAACATGAAATAAACAACAGTAACAACAATGTCAACAACATTAACAACGTCAAATAAACAACAACAACAACAACAACAACAACAACGTTAAATAAACAACAACAACAACAACGTCAACAACAACAACGTCAAATAAACAACAACAACAACAACGTCAAATAAACAACAACAACAACAACAACAACAACGTCAAATAAACAACAACAACAACAACGTCAACAACAACAACAACAACAACGTCAAATAAACAACAAAAACAACGACAAAAAATCGTTAAATAAACAACAACAACAACAACAATAACATCAAATAAACAACAACAACAACAACAACAACAATAACAATAACAACAACAACGTCAAATAAATAACAACAACAACAACGTCAAATAAACAACAACAACAACATCAAATAAACAACAACAAAAACAACAACTACATCAACAACAACAAAAACGTCAAATAAACAACAACAACAACAACGTCAACAACAACAACTACGACAAATAAACAACAACAACAACTACGTCAAATAAACAATAACAACAACAACAACGTCAAATAAACAACAACAACAACGTCAAATAAACAACAACAACAACATCAACGTCAAATAAACAACAACAACAACAACAACAACATCAACAACAACAATGTCAAATAAACAACAACAACAACAATAACACCGTCAACAACAACAACAATGTCAATTAAACAATAATAACAACAACGTCAAGTAAACAACAACAACAACCACGTCAACAACAACAACAACGTCAAATAAACAACAACAACAACGTCAAATAAACAACAATGTCAACAACAACAACGTCAAATAAACAACAACAACAACAACGTCAAATAGACAACAACAACAACGTCAAATCAACAACAACAACAACGTCAAATAAACAACAAAAAAAACGACAACAACAACGTCAAATAAATAACAACAAAAACAACAACATCAACTAAACAACAACAACAATAACAACAACGTAAAATAAACAACAACCACAACAACAACGTCAAATAAACAACAACAACAACAACGTCAAATAAACAACAAAAACAACAATAACAATGTCAACAACATTAACAACGTCAAATAAACAACAACAAAAACAACAACGTCAACTAAACAACAACAACATAACAACAACGTAAAATAAACAACAACCACAACAATAACGTCAAATAAACAACAACAACAACAACAACGTCAAATAAACAACAAAAACAACAATAACAATGTCAACAACATTAACAACGTCAAATAAACAACAACAACAACAACAACAACAACGTCAAATAAACAACAACAACAACAACAACGTCAAATCAACAACAACAACAACAATAACAACGTTAAAAATAACAACAACAATTACGCCAAATAAACAACAACAACGTCAAATAACAACAACAACGTCAAATAAACAACAACAACAACAACGTCAAATAAACAACAACAACAACGTCAAATAAACAACAACAACAACAACAACAACGTCAACAACAACAAAAACGTCAAATAAACAACAACAACAACAACAACGTTAACAACATCAACTAAGTCAAATAAACAACAACAACAACGTCAAATAAAAAACAACAACAACAATGTCAAATAAACAACAACAACAACGTTAAATAAACAACAACAACAACTAAAACAACGTCAAATAAACAACAACAACAACGTCAAATAAACAACAACACCAACAACGTCAACAACAACAACAACAATGTAAAATAAACAACAACAACAACAACGTCAACAACAACAACAATGTCAAATAAACAACAACAACAACGTCAAATAAACAACAACAACGTCAAATAAACAACAACAACAACGTCAACAACAACAACAACGTCAAATAAACAACAACAACAACGTCAAATAAACAACAATGTCAACAACAACAACGTCAAATAAACAACAACAACAACAACGTCAAATAGACAACAACAACAACGTCAAATCAACAACAACAACAACAACGTCAAATAAACAACAAAAAAAACGACAACAACAACGTCAAATAAATAACAACAAAAACAACAACATCAACTAAACAACAACAACAATAACAACAACGTAAAATAAACAACAACGTCAAATAAACAACAACAACAACAACGTCAAATAAACAACAAAAACAACAATAACAATGTCAACAACATTAACAACGTCAAATAAACAACAACAAAAACAACAACGTCAACTAAACAACAACAACAATAACAACAACGTAAAATAAACAACAACCACAACAATAACGTCAAATAAACAACAACAACAACAACGTCAAATAAACAACAAAAACAACAATAACAATGTCAACAACATTAACAACGTCAAATAAACAACAACAACAACAACAACGTCAAATAAACAACAACAACAACAACGTCAAATCAACAACAACAACAACAATAACAACGTTAAAAATAACAACAACAATTACGCCAAATAAACAACAACAACAACAACGTCAAATAAACAACAACAACAACAACAAATACAACAACAACAACGTCAAATAACAACAACAACGTCAAATAAACAACAACAACAACAACGTCAAATAAACAACAACAACAACGTCAAATAAACAACAACAACAACAACAACGTCAACAACAACAAAAACGTCAAATAAACAACAACAACAACAACAACGTTAACAACATCAACTAAGTCAAATAAACAACAACAACAACGTCAAATAAAAAACAACAACAACAATGTCAACAACAATGTCAAATAAACAACAACAACAACGTTAAATAAACAACAACAACAACTAAAACAACGTCAAATAAACAACAACAACAACGTCAAATAAACAACAACACCAACAACGTCAACAACAACAACAACAATGTAAAATAAACAACAACAACAACGTCAACAACAACAACAATGTCAAATAAACAACAACAACAACGTCAAATAAACAACAACAACGTCAAATAAACAACAACAACAACGTCAAATAAACAACAACAACAACTATGTCAACAACAACAACAACAACGTCAAATAAACAACAACAACAACAACGTCAACAACAACAACGTCAAATAAACAACAACAACAACAACTTGAAATAAACAACAGTAACAACAATGTCAACAACATTAACAACGTCAAATAAACAACAACAACAACAACAACAACAACATTAAATAAACAACAACAACAACAACAACGTCAACAACAAGAACGTCAAATAAACAACAACAACAACAACGTCAAATAAACAACAACAACAACAACAACAACAACAACGTCAAATAAACAACAACAACAACAACAACAACAACAACATTAAATAAACAACAACAACAACAACGTCAACAACAAGAACGTCAAATAAACAACAACAACAACAACGTCAAATAAACAACAACAACAACAACAACAACGTCAAATAAACAACAACAACAACAACAACAACAACGTCAACAACAACAACAATGTCAAATAAACAACAACAACAACAACGTCAAATAAACAACAAAAACAACGACAAAAAAACGTTAAATAAACAACAACAACAACAACAACAACAATAACATCAAATAAACAACAACAACAACAACAACAACAACAATAACAATAACAACAACAACGTCAAATAAATAACAACAACAACAACGCCAAATAAACAACAACAACAACATCAAATAAACAACAACAAAAACAACAACTACATCAACAACAACAAAAACGTCAAATAAACAACAACAACAACGTCAACAACAACAACTACGTCAAATAAACAACAACAACTACGTCAAATAAACAATAACAACAACAACAACGTCAAATAAACAACAACAACAACGTCAAATAAACAACAACAACAACAACAACGTCAAATAAACAACAACAACAACAACAACAACAACAATGTCAAATAAACAACAACAACAACAATAACACCGTCAACAACAACAACAATGTCAAATAAACAATAACAACAACAACATCAAGTAAACAACAACAACAACAACGTCAACAATAACAACAACGTCAAATAAACAACAACAACAACAACGTCAAATAAACAACAATGTCAACAACAACAACATCAAATAAACAACAACAACAACGTCAAATAGACAACAACAACAACGTCAAATCAACAACAACAACAACAACAACAACGTCAAATAAA
Source organism: Vicia faba (assembly GCA_948472305.1). NCBI lineage: Eukaryota > Viridiplantae > Streptophyta > Magnoliopsida > Fabales > Fabaceae > Vicia > Vicia faba. Next base: position 318,002,998 of record OX451739.1, on the reverse strand, counting down.
CAACAAAAACAACGACAACAACAACGTCAAATAAACAACAACAAAAACAACAACGTCAAATAAACAACAACAACAACAACAACGTCAAATAAACAACAACAGCAACAACAATAACAACGTTAAAAATAACAACAACAATTACGCCAAATAAACAACAACAACAACAACAACGTCAAATAAACAACAACAACAACAACAACAAATACAACAACAACAACGTCAAATAACAACAACAACGTCAAATAAACAACAACAACAACGTCAAATAAACAACAACAACAACAACAACAAATACAACAACAACAACAACGTCAACAACAACATAAACGTCAAATAAACAACAACAACAACAACGTTAACAACATCAACTAAGTCAAATAAACAACAACAACAACGTCAAATAAAAAACAACAACAACAATGTCAACAACAACGTCAAATAAACAACAACAACTAAAACAACGTCAAATAAACAACAACAACGTCAAATAAACAACAACACCAACAACGTCAACAACAACAACAATGTCAAATAAACAACAACAACAACGTCAACAACAACAACAATGTCAAATAAACAACAACAACAACGTCAAATAAACAATAACAACGTTAAATAAACAACAACAACAACGTCAACAACAACAACAACGTCAAATAAACAACAACAACAACTATGTCAACAACAACAACAACGTCAAATAAACAACAACAACAACAACGTCAACAACAACAACGTCAAATAAACAACAACAACAACAACAACAACAACGTCAAATAAACAACAACAACAACGTTAAATAAATAACAACAACAACAACAACAACGTCAAATAAACAATAACAACAACAATAACAACAACAACAACATGAAATAAACAACAGTAACAATAATGTCAACAACATTAACAACGTCAAATAAACAACAACAACAACAACAACGTTAAATAAACAACAACAACAACAACGTCAACAACAACAACGTCAAATAAACAACAACAACAACAACGTCAAATAAACAACAACAACAACAACAACAACGTCAAATAAACAACAACAACAACAACGTCAACAACAACAACAACAACGTCAAATAAACAACAAAAACAACGACAAAAAATCGTTAAATAAACAACAACAACAACAACAATAACATCAAATAAACAACAACAACAACAACAACAATAACAATAACAACAACAACGTCAAATAAATAACAACAACAACAACGTCAAATAAACAACAACAACAACATCAAATAAACAACAACAAAAACAACAACTACATCAACAACAACAAAAACGTCAAATAAACAACAACAACAACAATGTCAACAACAACAACTACGTCAAATAAACAACAACAACTACGTCAAATAAACAATAACAACAACAACAACGTCAAATAAACAACAACAACAACGTCAAATAAACAACAACAACAACATCAACGTCAAATAAACAACAACAACAACATCAACAACAACAACAACAATGTCAAATAAACAACAACAACAACAATAACACCGTCAACAACAACAACAATGTCAATTAAACAATAATAACAACAACGTCAAGTAAACAACAACAACAACAACGTCAACAACAACAACAACGTCAAATAAACAACAACAACAACGTCAAATAAACAACAATGTCAACAACAACAACGTCAAATAAACAACAACAACAACAACGTCAAATAGACAACAACAACAACGTCAAATCAACAACAACAACAACAACGTCAAATAAACAACAAAAACAACGACAACAACAACGTCAAATAAATAACAACAAAAACAACAACATCAACTAAACAACAACAACAATAACAACAACGTAAAATAAACAACAACCACAACAATAACGTCAAATAAACAACAACAACAACAACGTCAAATAAACAACAAAAACAACAATAACAATGTCAACAACATTAACAACGTCAAATAAACAACAACAACAACAACAACAACGTCAAATAAACAACAACAACAACAACAACAACGTCAAATAAACAACAACAACAATAACAACGTTAAAAATAACAACAACAATTACGCCAAATAAACAACAACAACAACAACGTCAAATAAACAACAACAACAACAACAAATACAACAACAACAACGTCAAATAACAACAACAACGTCAAATAAACAACAACAACAACAACGTCAAATAAACAACAACAACAACGTCAAATAAACAACAACAACAACAACGTCAAATAAACAACAACAACAACGTCAAATAAACAACAACAACAACAACAACGTCAACAACAACAAAAACGTCAAATAAACAACAACAACAACAACGTTAACAACATCAACTAAGTCAAATAAATAACAACAACAACGTCAAATAAAAAACAACAACAACAATGTCAACAACAACGTCAAATAAACAACAACAACAACGTTAAATAAACAACAACAACAACTAAAACAACGTCAAATAAACAACAACAACAACGTCAAATAAACAACAACACCAACAACGTCAACAACAACAACAACAATGTAAAATAAACAACAACAACAACGTCAACAACAACAACAATGTCAAATAAACAACAACAACAACGTCAAATAAACAACAACAACGTCAAATAAACAACAACAACAACGTCAACAACAACAACAACGTCAAATAAACAACAACAACAACGTCAAATAAACAACAATGTCAACAACAACAACGTCAAATAAACAACAACAACAACAACGTCAAATAGACAACAACAACAACGTCAAATCAACAACAACAACAACAACGTCAAATAAACAACAAAAACAACGACAACAACAACGTCAAATAAATAACAACAAAAACAACAACATCAACTAAACAACAACAACAATAACAACAACGTAAAATAAACAACAACCACAACAATAACGTCAAATAAACAACAACAACAACAACGTCAAATAAACAACAAAAACAACAATAACAATGTCAACAACATTAACAACGTCAAATAAACAACAACAACAACAACAACAACAACAACGTCAAATAAACAACAACAACAACAACAACAACGTCAAATAAACAACAACAACAACAATAACAACGTTAAAAATAACAACAACAATTACGCCAAATAAACAACAACAACAACAACGTCAAATAAACAACAACAACAACAACAAATACAACAACAACAACGTCAAATAACAACAACAACGTCAAATAAACAACAACAACAACAACGTCAAATAAACAACAACAACAACGTCAAATAAACAACAACAACAACAACGTCAAATAAACAACAACAACAACGTCAAATAAACAACAACAACAACAACGTCAACAACAACAAAAACGTCAAATAAACAACAACAACAACAACGTTAACAACATCAACTAAGTCAAATAAATAACAACAACAACGTCAAATAAAAAACAACAACAACAATGTCAACAACAACGTCAAATAAACAACAACAACAACGTTAAATAAACAACAACAACAACTAAAACAACGTCAAATAAACAACAACAACAACGTCAAATAAACAACAACACCAACAACGTCAACAACAACAACAACAATGTAAAATAAACAACAACAACAACGTCAACAACAACAACAATGTCAAATAAACAACAACAACAACGTCAAATAAACAACAACAACGTCAAATAAACAACAACAACAACGTCAACAACAACAACAACGTCAAATAAACAACAACAACAACTATGTCAACAACAACAACAACAACGTCAAATAAACAACAACAACAACAACGTCAACAACAACAACGTCAAATAAACAACAACAACAACAACAACAACAACGTCAAATAAACAACAACAACAACAACGTCAAATAAACAACAACAACAACAACATGAAATAAACAACAGTAACAACAATGTCAACAACATTAACAACGTCAAATAAACAACAACAACAACAACAACAACAACATTAAATAAACAACAACAACAACAACAACGTCAACAACAAGAACGTCAAATAAACAACAACAACAACAACAACGTCAAATAAACAACAACAACAACAACAACAACGTCAAATAAACAACAACAACAACAACAACAACGTCAACAACAACAACAATGTCAAATAAACAACAACAACAACAACAACGTCAAATAAACAACAAAAACAACGACAAAAAAACGTTAAATAAACAACAACAACAACAACAATAACATCAAATAAACAACAACAACAACAACAACAATAACAATAACAACAACAACGTCAAATAAATAACAACAACAACAAAGTCAAATAAACATCAACAACAACATCAAATAAACAACAACAAAAACAACAACTACATCAACAACAGCAAAAACGTCAAATAAACAACAACAACAACGTCAACAACAACAACTACGTCAAATAAACAACAACAACTACGTCAAATAAACAATAACAACAACAACAAGGTCAAATAAACAACAACAACAACGTCAAATAAACAACAACAACAACAACAACGTCAAATAAACAACAACAACAACATCAACAACAACAACAACAATGTCAAATAAACAACAACAACAACAATAACACCGTCAACAACAACAACAATGTCAAATAAACAATAACAACAACAACATCAAGTAAACAACAACAACAACAACGTCAACAACAACAACAACGTCAAATAAACAACAACAACAACAACGTCAAATAAACAACAATGTCAACAACAACAACGTCAAATAAACAACAACAACAACGTCAAATAGACAACAACAACAACGCAAATCAACAACAACAACAACAACAACGTCAAATAAACAACAAAAACAACGACAACAACAACGTCAAATAAACAACAACAAAAACAACAACGTCAACTAAACAACAACAACAATAACAACAACGTAAAATAAACAACAACCACAACAACAACGTCAAATAAACAACAACAACAACAACAACAACGTCAAATAAACAACAAAAACAACAATTACAATGTCAACAACATTAACAACGTCAAATAAACAACAACAACAACAACGTCAAATAAACAACAACAACAACAACAACGTCAACAACAACAACGTCAAATAAACAACAACAACAACAATAACAACGTTAAAAATAACAACAACAATTACGCCAAATAAACAACAACAACAACAACAACAACAACGTCAAATAAACAACAACAACAATAACAAATACAACAACAACAACGTCAAATCACAACAACAACGTCAAATAAACAACAACAACAACGTCAAATAAACAACAACAACAACAACAACAACGTCAAATAAACAACAACAACAACAACAACAATGTCAACAACAACGTCAAATAAACAACAACAACAACGTCAAATAAACAACAACAACTAAAACAACGTCAAATAAACAACAACAACGTCAAATAAACAACAACAACTAAAACAACGTCAAATAAACAACAACAACGTCAAATAAACAACAACAACTAAAACAACGTCAAATAAACAACAACAACGTCAAATAAACAACAACACCAACAACGTCAACAACAACAACAACAATGTCAAATAAACAACAACAACAACAACGTCAACAACAACAACAATGTCAAATAAACAACAACAACAACGTCAAATAAACAACAACAACAACGTCAAATAAACAACAACAACAACAACGTCTACAACAACAACAACGTCAAATAAACAACAACAACAACTATATCAACAACAACAACAACAACGTCACCAACAACAAAAACGTCAAATAAACAACAACAACAACAACAACGTCAACATCAACAACTACGTCAAATAAACAACAACAACAACTTCAAATAAACAACAACAACAACGTCAAATAAACAACAACAACAACGTCAAATAAACAACGACAACTAAAACAACGTCAAATAAACAACAACAACAACAACAACAACAACGTCAAATAAACAACAACAACAACAACAACATCAACAACAACAACAACAATGTCAAATAAACAACAACAATAACAACGTCAACAACAACAATGTCAAATAAACAACAACAACAACGTCAAATAAACCACAACAACAATGTCAACAACAACAACAACGTCAAATAAACAACAACAACAACAACGTCAAATAAACAACAACAACAACGTCAACAACAACAACAACGCCAAATAAACAGCAACAAAAACAACTATGTCAACAACAACAACAATGTCAAATAAACAACAACTACAATGTCAACAACAACAACAACGTCAAATAAACAACAACAACAATGTCAAATAAACAACAACGTCAAAAACATCAACAATGTCAAATAAGCAACAACAACAACAACTATGTCAACAACAACAACAACGTCAAATAAACAACAACAACAACAACGTCAACAACAACTACGTTAAATAAACAACAACAACAACAACAATGTCAAATAAATAACAACAACAACAACGTCAAATAAACAACAACAACAACAACAATGTCAAATAAACAACAACAACAACGTCAAATAAACAACAACAACAACAACGTCAAATAAACAACAACAACAACAAGGTCAAATAAACAACAACAACAACAAAAACGTCAACAACAACAACAACGTCAAATAAACAACAACAACGTCAAATAAACAATAACAACAACAATGTCAAATAAACAACAACAACGTCAAATAAACAAGAACAACAGCAACAACGTCAAATAAACAACAACAACAACAACAATAACAACACAAACAACGTCAAATAAATAACAACAACAACAACAACAACGTCAACAACAACAACAACGTCAAATAAACAACAACAACAACAACATCAAATAAACAACAACAACAAGAACAATAACATCAAATAAACAACAACAACAACAAAAATAACAATAACAACAACAACGTCAAATAAATAACAACAACAACAACGTCAAATAAACAACAACAACAACATCAAATAAACAACAACAAAAACAACAACTACATCAACAACAACAAAAACGTCAAATAAACAACAACAACAACGTCAACAACAACAACTACGTCAAATAAACAACAACAACTACATCAAATAAACAATAACAACAACAACAACGTCAACAACAAAAACGTCAAATAAACAACAACAACAATGTCAAATAAACAACAACAACAACGTCAAATAAACAACAACAACAACAACAACATCAACGTCAAATAAACAACAACAACAACATCAACAACAACAACAACAATGTCAAATAAACAACAACAACAACAATAACACCGTCAACAACAACAACAATGTCAATTAAACAATAATAACAACAACGTCAAGTAAACAACAACAACAACAACGTCAACAACAACAACAACGTCAAATAAACAACAACAACAACGTCAAATAAACAACAATGTCAACAACAACAACGTCAAATAAACAACAACAACAACAACGTCAAATAGACAACAACAACAACATCAAATCAACAACAACAACAACAACGTCAAATAAACAACAAAAACAACGACAACAACAACGTCAAATAAATAACAACAAAAACAACAACATCAACTAAACAACAACAACAATAACAACAACGTAAAATAAACAACAACCACAACAATAACGTCAAATAAACAACAACAACAACAACGTCAAATAAACAACAAAAACAACAATAACAATGTCAACAACATTAACAACGTCAAATAAACAACAACAACAACAACAACAACAACAACGTCAAATAAACAACAACAACAACAACAACAACGTCAAATAAACAACAACAACAACAATAACAACGTTAAAAATAACAACAACAATTACGCCAAATAAACAACAACAACAACAACGTCAAATAAACAACAACAACAACAACAAATACAACAACAACAACGTCAAATAACAACAACAACGTCAAATAAACAACAACAACAACAACGTCAAATAAACAACAACAACAACGTCAAATAAACAACAACAACAACAACGTCAAATAAACAACAACAACAACGTCAAATAAACAACAACAACAACAACGTCAACAACAACAAAAACGTCAAATAAACAACAACAACAACAACGTTAACAACATCAACTAAGTCAAATAAATAACAACAACAACGTCAAATAAAAAACAACAACAACAATGTCAACAACAACGTCAAATAAACAACAACAACAACGTTAAATAAACAACAACAACAACTAAAACAACGTCAAATAAACAACAACAACAACGTCAAATAAACAACAACACCAACAACGTCAACAACAACAACAACAATGTAAAATAAACAACAACAACAACGTCAACAACAACAACAATGTCAAATAAACAACAACAACAACGTCAAATAAACAACAACAACGTCAAATAAACAACAACAACAACGTCAACAACAACAACAACGTCAAATAAACAACAACAACAACTATGTCAACAACAACAACAACAACGTCAAATAAACAACAACAACAACAACGTCAACAACAACAACGTCAAATAAACAACAACAACAACAACAACAACAACGTCAAATAAACAACAACAACAACAACGTCAAATAAACAACAACAACAACAACATGAAATAAACAACAGTAACAACAATGTCAACAACATTAACAACGTCAAATAAACAACAACAACAACAACAACAACAACATTAAATAAACAACAACAACAACAACAACGTCAACAACAAGAACGTCAAATAAACAACAACAACAACAACAACGTCAAATAAACAACAACAACAACAACAACAACGTCAAATAAACAACAACAACAACAACAACAACGTCAACAACAACAACAATGTCAAATAAACAACAACAACAACAACAACGTCAAATAAACAACAAAAACAACGACAAAAAAACGTTAAATAAACAACAACAACAACAACAATAACATCAAATAAACAACAACAACAACAACAACAATAACAATAACAACAACAACGTCAAATAAATAACAACAACAACAAAGTCAAATAAACATCAACAACAACATCAAATAAACAACAACAAAAACAACAACTACATCAACAACAGCAAAAACGTCAAATAAACAACAACAACAACGTCAACAACAACAACTACGTCAAATAAACAACAACAACTACGTCAAATAAACAATAACAACAACAACAAGGTCAAATAAACAACAACAACAACGTCAAATAAACAACAACAACAACAACAACGTCAAATAAACAACAACAACAACATCAACAACAACAACAACAATGTCAAATAAACAACAACAACAACAATAACACCGTCAACAACAACAACAATGTCAAATAAACAATAACAACAACAACATCAAGTAAACAACAACAACAACAACGTCAACAACAACAACAACGTCAAATAAACAACAACAACAACAACGTCAAATAAACAACAATGTCAACAACAACAACGTCAAATAAACAACAACAACAACGTCAAATAGACAACAACAACAACGCAAATCAACAACAACAACAACAACAACGTCAAATAAACAACAAAAACAACGACAACAACAACGTCAAATAAACAACAACAAAAACAACAACGTCAACTAAACAACAACAACAATAACAACAACGTAAAATAAACAACAACCACAACAACAACGTCAAATAAACAACAACAACAACAACAACAACGTCAAATAAACAACAAAAACAACAATTACAATGTCAACAACATTAACAACGTCAAATAAACAACAACAACAACAACGTCAAATAAACAACAACAACAACAACAACGTCAACAACAACAACGTCAAATAAACAACAACAACAACAATAACAACGTTAAAAATAACAACAACAATTACGCCAAATAAACAACAACAACAACAACAACAACAACGTCAAATAAACAACAACAACAATAACAAATACAACAACAACAACGTCAAATCACAACAACAACGTCAAATAAACAACAACAACAACGTCAAATAAACAACAACAACAACAACAACAACGTCAAATAAACAACAACAACAACAACAACAATGTCAACAACAACGTCAAATAAACAACAACAACAACGTCAAATAAACAACAACAACTAAAACAACGTCAAATAAACAACAACAACGTCAAATAAACAACAACAACTAAAACAACGTCAAATAAACAACAACAACGTCAAATAAACAACAACAACTAAAACAACGTCAAATAAACAACAACAACGTCAAATAAACAACAACACCAACAACGTCAACAACAACAACAACAATGTCAAATAAACAACAACAACAACAACGTCAACAACAACAACAATGTCAAATAAACAACAACAACAACGTCAAATAAACAACAACAACAACGTCAAATAAACAACAACAACAACAACGTCTACAACAACAACAACGTCAAATAAACAACAACAACAACTATATCAACAACAACAACAACAACGTCACCAACAACAAAAACGTCAAATAAACAACAACAACAACAACAACGTCAACATCAACAACTACGTCAAATAAACAACAACAACAACTTCAAATAAACAACAACAACAACGTCAAATAAACAACAACAACAACGTCAAATAAACAACGACAACTAAAACAACGTCAAATAAACAACAACAACAACAACAACAACAACGTCAAATAAACAACAACAACAACAACAACATCAACAACAACAACAACAATGTCAAATAAACAACAACAATAACAACGTCAACAACAACAATGTCAAATAAACAACAACAACAACGTCAAATAAACCACAACAACAATGTCAACAACAACAACAACGTCAAATAAACAACAACAACAACAACGTCAAATAAACAACAACAACAACGTCAACAACAACAACAACGCCAAATAAACAGCAACAAAAACAACTATGTCAACAACAACAACAATGTCAAATAAACAACAACTACAATGTCAACAACAACAACAACGTCAAATAAACAACAACAACAATGTCAAATAAACAACAACGTCAAAAACATCAACAATGTCAAATAAGCAACAACAACAACAACTATGTCAACAACAACAACAACGTCAAATAAACAACAACAACAACAACGTCAACAACAACTACGTTAAATAAACAACAACAACAACAACAATGTCAAATAAATAACAACAACAACAACGTCAAATAAACAACAACAACAACAACAATGTCAAATAAACAACAACAACAACGTCAAATAAACAACAACAACAACAACGTCAAATAAACAACAACAACAACAAGGTCAAATAAACAACAACAACAACAAAAACGTCAACAACAACAACAACGTCAAATAAACAACAACAACGTCAAATAAACAATAACAACAACAATGTCAAATAAACAACAACAACGTCAAATAAACAAGAACAACAGCAACAACGTCAAATAAACAACAACAACAACAACAATAACAACACAAACAACGTCAAATAAATAACAACAACAACAACAACAACGTCAACAACAACAACAACGTCAAATAAACAACAACAACAACAACATCAAATAAACAACAACAACAAGAACAATAACATCAAATAAACAACAACAACAACAAAAATAACAATAACAACAACAACGTCAAATAAATAACAACAACAACAACGTCAAATAAACAACAACAACAACATCAAATAAACAACAACAAAAACAACAACTACATCAACAACAACAAAAACGTCAAATAAACAACAACAACAACGTCAACAACAACAACTACGTCAAATAAACAACAACAACTACATCAAATAAACAATAACAACAACAACAACGTCAACAACAAAAACGTCAAATAAACAACAACAACAATGTCAAATAAACAACAACAACAACGTCAAATAAACAACAACAACAACAACAACATCAACGTCAAATAAACAACAACAACAACATCAACAACAACAACAACAATGTCAAATAAACAACAACAACAACAATAACACCGTCAACAACAACAACAATGTCAATTAAACAATAATAACAACAACGTCAAGTAAACAACAACAACAACAACGTCAACAACAACAACAACGTCAAATAAACAACAACAACAACGTCAAATAAACAACAATGTCAACAACAACAACGTCAAATAAACAACAACAACAACAACGTCAAATAGACAACAACAACAACATCAAATCAACAACAACAACAACAACGTCAAATAAACAACAAAAACAACGACAACAACAACGTCAAATAAATAACAACAAAAACAACAACATCAACTAAACAACAACAACAATAACAACAACGTAAAATAAACAACAACCACAACAATAACGTCAAATAAACAACAACAACAACAACGTCAAATAAACAACAAAAACAACAATAACAATGTCAACAACATTAACAACGTCAAATAAACAACAACAACAACAACAACAACGTCAAATAAACAACAACAACAACAACAACAACGTCAAATAAACAACAACAACAACAATAACAACGTTAAAAATAACAACAACAATTACGCCAAATAAACAACAACAACAACAACGTCAAATAAACAACAACAACAACAACAAATACAACAACAACAACGTCAAATAACAACAACAACGTCAAATAAACAACAACAACAACAACGTCAAATAAACAACAACAACAACGTCAAATAAACAACAACAACAACAACAACGTCAAATAAACAACAACAACAACGTCAAATAAACAACAACAACAACAACAACGTCAACAACAACAAAAACGTCAAATAAACAACAACAACAACAACGTTAACAACATCAACTAAGTCAAATAAATAACAACAACAACGTCAAATAAAAAACAACAACAACAATGTCAACAACAACGTCAAATAAACAACAACAACAACGTTAAATAAACAACAACAACAACTAAAACAACGTCAAATAAACAACAACAACAACGTCAAATAAACAACAACACCAACAACGTCAACAACAACAACAACAATGTAAAATAAACAACAACAACAACGTCAACAACAACAACAATGTCAAATAAACAACAACAACAACGTCAAATAAACAACAACAACGTCAAATAAACAACAACAACAACGTCAACAACAACAACAACGTCAAATAAACAACAACAACAACGTCAAATAAACAACAATGTCAACAACAACAACGTCAAATAAACAACAACAACAACAACGTCAAATAGACAACAACAACAACGTCAAATCAACAACAACAACAACAACGTCAAATAAACAACAAAAACAACGACAACAACAACGTCAAATAAATAACAACAAAAACAACAACATCAACTAAACAACAACAACAATAACAACAACGTAAAATAAACAACAACCACAACAATAACGTCAAATAAACAACAACAACAACAACGTCAAATAAACAACAAAAACAACAATAACAATGTCAACAACATTAACAACGTCAAATAAACAACAACAACAACAACAACAACAACGTCAAATAAACAACAACAACAACAACAACGTCAAATAAACAACAACAACAACAATAACAACGTTAAAAATAACAACAACAATTACGCCAAATAAACAACAACAACAACAACGTCAAATAAACAACAACAACAACAACAAATACAACAACAACAACGTCAAATAACAACAACAACGTCAAATAAACAACAACAACAACAACGTCAAATAAACAACAACAACAACGTCAAATAAACAACAACAACAACAACGTCAAATAAACAACAACAACAACGTCAAATAAACAACAACAACAACAACGTCAACAACAACAAAAACGTCAAATAAACAACAACAACAACAACGTTAACAACATCAACTAAGTCAAATAAATAACAACAACAACGTCAAATAAAAAACAACAACAACAATGTCAACAACAACGTCAAATAAACAACAACAACAACGTTAAATAAACAACAACAACAACTAAAACAACGTCAAATAAACAACAACAACAACGTCAAATAAACAACAACACCAACAACGTCAACAACAACAACAACAATGTAAAATAAACAACAACAACAACGTCAACAACAACAACAATGTCAAATAAACAACAACAACAACGTCAAATAAACAACAACAACGTCAAACAAACAACAACAACAACGTCAACAACAACAACAACGTCAAATAAACAACAACAACAACTATGTCAACAACAACAACAACAACGTCAAATAAACAACAACAACAACAACGTCAACAACAACAACGTCAAATAAACAACAACAACAACAACAACAACGTCAAATAAACAACAACAACAACAACGTCAAATAAACAACAACAACAACAACATGAAATAAACAACAGTAACAACAATGTCAACAACATTAACAACGTCAAATAAACAACAACAACAACAACAACAACAACATTAAATAAACAACAACAACAACAACAACGTCAACAACAAGAACGTCAAATAAACAACAACAACAACAACAACGTCAAATAAACAACAACAACAACAACAACAACGTCAAATAAACAACAACAACAACAACAACAACGTCAACAACAACAACAATGTCAAATAAACAACAACAACAACAACAACGTCAAATAAACAACAAAAACAACGACAAAAAAACGTTAAATAAACAACAACAACAACAACAATAACATCAAATAAACAACAACAACAACAACAACAATAACAATAACAACAACAACGTCAAATAAATAACAACAACAACAAAGTCAAATAAACATCAACAACAACATCAAATAAACAACAACAAAAACAACAACTACATCAACAACAGCAAAAACGTCAAATAAACAACAACAACAACGTCAACAACAACAACTACGTCAAATAAACAACAACAACTACGTCAAATAAACAATAACAACAACAACAACAAGGTCAAATAAACAACAACAACAACGTCAAATAAACAACAACAACAACAACAACGTCAAATAAACAACAACAACAACATCAACAACAACAACAACAATGTCAAATAAACAACAACAACAACAATAACACCGTCAACAACAACAACAATGTCAAATAAACAATAACAACAACAACATCAAGTAAACAACAACAACAACAACGTCAACAACAACAACAACGTCAAATAAACAACAACAACAACAACGTCAAATAAACAACAATGTCAACAACAACAACGTCAAATAAACAACAACAACAACGTCAAATAGACAACAACAACAACGTCAAATCAACAACAACAACAACAACAACGTCAAATAAACAACAAAAACAACGACAACAACAACGTCAAATAAACAACAACAAAAACAACAACGTCAACTAAACAACAACAACAATAACAACAACGTAAAATAAACAACAACCACAACAACAACGTCAAATAAACAACAACAACAACAACAACGTCAAATAAACAACAAAAACAACAATTACAATGTCAACAACATTAACAACGTCAAATAAACAACAACAACAACAACGTCAAATAAACAACAACAACAACAACGTCAACAACAACAACGTCAAATAAACAACAACAACAACAATAACAACGTTAAAAATAACAACAACAATTACGCCAAATAAACAACAACAACAACAACAACAACAACGTCAAATAAACAACAACAACAATAACAAATACAACAACAACAACGTCAAATCACAACAACAACGTCAAATAAACAACAACAACAACGTCAAATAAACAACAACAACAACAACAACAACGTCAAATAAACAACAACAACAACAACAACAATGTCAACAACAACGTCAAATAAACAACAACAACAACGTCAAATAAACAACAA
>OX451739.1:317969768-317974768 GCA_948472305.1 Vicia faba | reverse complement strand
TCAAATAAACAACAACAACAACGACGTCAACAACAACAACAATGTCAAGTAAACAACAACAACGACGTCAACAACAACAACAACAATGTCAAGTAAACAACAACAACAACAACACCGTCAACAACAACAACAACAATGTCAAATAAACAACAACAACATCGTCAAATAAACAACAACAACAACGTCAACGTCAACAACAACAACAACGTCAAATAAACAACAACGACAACAACAACGTCAAATAAACAACAACGTCAACAACAACAACAACAACGTCAAACAACAACTATGTCAACAACAACAACAACGTCAAACAACAACTATGTCAACAACAACAACAACAACGTCGAATAAACAATAACAACAACATCAACAACAACAACAACAATGTCAAATAAACAACAACAACAACACCGTCAACAACAACAACAATGTCAAATAAATAACAACAACAACGTCAAGTAAACAACAACAACAAAGTCAACAACAATAACAACGTCAAATAAACAACAACAACAACGTCAAATAAACAACAATGTCAACAACAACAACAACGTCAACAACAATAACAACGTGAAATAAACAACAACAACTATGTCAACAACAACAACAACATCAAATAAATAACAACAACAACGTCAACAACAACAATAACAACGTCAAATAAACAACAACGTCAAATAAACAACAACTACAATGTCAACAACAACAACTACGTCAAATAAACAACAACAACAACGTCAAATAAACAATAAACACAACAACAACGTCAACAACAACAACGTCAAATAATAAAACAACGTCAAATAAATAACAACAACGTCAAATAAACAACAACAACAACGACGACGTCAACAACAACAACAACAATGTCAAGTAAACAACAACAACGACGTCAACAACAACAACAACGTCAAGTAAACAACAACAACAACACCGTCAACAACAACAACAACAATGTCAAATAAACAACAACAACATCGTCAAATAAACAACAACAACAACGTCAACAACAACAACAACAACGTCAAATAAACAACAATGACAACGACAACGTCAAATAAACAACAACGTCAACAACAACAACAACAACGTCAAAAAACAACTATGTCAACAATAACAACAATGTCAAATAAACAACAACGACAACGACAACGTCAAATAAACAACAACGTCAACAACAACAACAACAACGTCAAACAACAACTATGTCAACAACAACAACAACGTCAAACAACAACAACAACAACAACAATAACAATAACAACAACAACGTCAAATAAATAACAACAACAACAACGTCAAATAAACAACAACAATAACATCAAATAAACAACAACAAAAACAACAACTACATCAACAACAACAAAAACGTCAAATAAACAACAACAACGTCAACAACAACAACTACGTCAAATAAACAACAACAACTACGTCAAATAAACAATAACAACAACAACAACGTCAAATAAACAACAACAACAACGTCAAATAAACAACAACAACAACAATGTCAAATAAACAACAACAACAATAATAACACCGTCAACAACAACAACAATGTCAATTAAACAATAATAACAACAACGTCAAGTAAACAACAACAACAACAACGTCAACAACAACAACAACGTCAAATAAACAACAACAACAACGTCAAATAAACAACAATGTCAA
Organism: Vicia faba; assembly: GCA_948472305.1. Taxonomy (NCBI): domain Eukaryota; kingdom Viridiplantae; phylum Streptophyta; class Magnoliopsida; order Fabales; family Fabaceae; genus Vicia; species Vicia faba. The sequence goes on along the minus strand of OX451739.1, from coordinate 317,973,091 downwards.
CAACAACAACGTCAAATAAACAACAACAACAACAACGTCAAATAGACAACAACAACAACGTCAAATCAACAACAACAACAACAACAACGTCAAATAAACAACAAAAACAACGACAACAACAACGTCAAATAAATAACAACAAAAACAACAACGTCAACTAAACAACAACAACAATAACAACAACGTAAAATAAACAACAACCACAACAACAACGTCAAATAAACAACAACAACAACAACGTCAAATAAACAACAAAAACAACAATAACAATGTCAACAACATTAACAACGTCAAATAAACAACAACAACAACAACAACAACGTCAAATAAACAACAACAACAACAACAACGTCAAATAAACAACAACAACAATAACAACGTTAAAAATAACAACAACAATTACGCCAAATAAACAACAACAACAACAACGTCAAATAAACAACAACAACAACAACAAATACAACAACAACAACGTCAAATAACAACAACAACGTCAAATAAACAACAACAACAACAACGTCAAATAAACAACAACAACAACGTCAAATAAACAACAACAACAACAACGTCAAATAAACAACAACAACAACGTCAAATAAACAACAACAACAACAACAACAACAACAACAACAACGTCAACAACAACAAAAACGTCAAATAAACAACAACAACAACAACAACAACGTTAACAACATCAACTAAGTCAAATAAATAACAATAACAACATCAAATAAAAAACAACAACAACAATGTCAACAACAACGTCAAATAAACAACAACAACAACGTTAAATAAACAACAACAACTACTAAAACAACGTCAAATAAACAACAACAACAACGTCAAATAAACAACAACACCAACAACGTCAACAACAACAACAACAATGTAAAATAAACAACAACAACAACGTCAACAACAACAACAATGTCAAATAAACAACAACAACAACGTCAAATAAACAACAACAACGTCAAATAAACAACAACAACAACGTCAACAACAACAACAACGTCAAATAAACAACAACAACAACTATGTCAACAACAACAACAACGTCAAATAAACAACAACAACAACAACGTCAACAACAACAACGTCAAATAAACAACAACAACAACAACAACAACAACAACGTCAAATAAACAACAACAACAACAACGTCAAATAAACAACAACAACAACAACATGAAATAAACAACAGTAACAACAATGTCAACAACATTAACAACGTCAAATAAACAACAACAACAACAACAACAACAACAACATTAAATAAACAACAACAACAACAACAACGTCAACAACAAGAACGTCAAATAAACAACAACAACAACAACAACGTCAAATAAACAACAACAACAACAACAACAACAACGTCAAATAAACAACAACAACAACAACAACAACGTCAACAACAACAACAATGTCAAATAAACAACAACAACAACAACAACGTCAAATAAACAACAAAAACAACGAAAAAAAAACGTTAAATAAACAACAACAACAACAACAACAATAACATCAAATAAACAACAACAACAACAACAACAATAACAATAACAACAACAACGTCAAATAAATAACAACAACAACAACGTCAAATAAACATCAACAACAACATCAAATAAACAACAACAAAAACAACAACAAAAACAACAACTACATCAACAACAGCAAAAACGTCAAATAAACAACAACAACAACGTCAACAACAACAACTACGTCAAATAAACAACAACAACTACGTCAAATAAACAATAACAACAACAACAACGTCAAATAAACAACAACAACAACGTCAAATAAACAACAACAACAACAACAACAACAACGTCAAATAAACAACAACAACAACATCAACAACAACAACAACAATGTCAAATAAACAACAACAACAACAATAACACCGTCAACAACAACAACAATGTCAAATAAACAATAACAACAAAAACATCAAGTAAACAACAACAACAACAACGTCAACAACAACAACAACGTCAAATAAACAACAACAACAACAACGTCAAATAAACAACAATGTCAACAACAACAACGTCAAATAAACAACAACAACAACGTCAAATAGACAACAACAACAACGTCAAATCAACAACAACAACAACAACAACGTCAAATAAACAACAAAAACAACGACAACAACAACGTCAAATAAACAACAACAAAAACAACAACGTCAACTAAACAACAACAACAATAACAACAACGTAAAATAAACAACAACCACAACAACAACGTCAAATAAACAACAACAACAACAACAACGTCAAATAAACAACAAAAACAACAATTACAATGTCAACAACATTAACAACGTCAAATAAACAACAACAACAACAACGTCAAATAAACAACAACAACAACAACAACGTCAACAACAACAACGTCAAATAAACAACAACAACAACAATAACAACGTTAAAAATAACAACAACAATTACGCCAAATAAACAACAACAACAACAACAACGTCAAATAAACAACAACAACAATAACAAATACAACAACAACAACGTCAAATCACAACAACAACGTCAAATAAACAACAACAACAACAACGTCAAATAAACAACAACAACAACGTCAAATAAACAACAACAACAACAACAACAACAAAGTCAAATAAACAACAACAACAACAACAACAATGTCAACAACAACGTCAAATAAACAACAACAACAACGTCAAATAAACAACAACAACTAAAACAACGTCAAATAAACAACAACAACGTCAAATAAACAACAACAACTAAAACAACGTCAAATAAACAACAACAACGTCAAATAAACAACAACAACTAAAACAACGTCAAATAAACAACAACAACGTCAAATAAACAACAACACCAACAACGTCAACAACAACAACAACAACAATGTCAAATAAACAACAACAACAACAACGTCAACAACAACAACAATGTCAAATAAACAACAACAACAACGTCAAATAAACAACAACAACAACAACAACGTCAAATAAACAACAACAACAACAACGTCTACAACAACAACAACGTCATATAAACAACAACAACAACTATATCAACAACAACAACAACAACGTCACCAACAACAAAAACGTCAAATAAACAACAACAACAACAACAACGTCAACATCAACAACTACGTCAAATAAACAACAACAACAACTTCAAATAAACAACAACAACAACAATGTCAACAACAACAACGTCAAATAAACAACAACAACAACGTCAAATAAACAACGACAACTAAAACAACGTCAAATAAACAACAACAACAACAACAACAACAACGTCAAATAAACAACA
>OX451739.1:317962268-317967268 GCA_948472305.1 Vicia faba | reverse complement strand
AACAACAATGTCAACAACATTAACAACGTCAAATAAACAACAACAATAACAACGTCAAATAAACAATAACAACAACAACGTCAACATCAACAACAATGTCAAGTAAACAACAACAACAACAACAACAACGTCAAATAAACAACAAAAACAACGACAAAAAAAACGTTAAATAAACAACAACAACAACAACAACGTCAAATAAACAACAACAACAACAATGTCAAATAAACAACAACAACAACAACGTCAAATAAACAACAACAACAACAATAACAACAACAACAACAACGTCAAATAAACAACAACAACAACAACGTCAAATAAACAACAACAACAACGTCAAATAAACAACAACAAAAACAACAACTACATCAACAACAACAAAAATGTCAAATAAACAACAACAACAACAACAACGTCAACAACAACAACTACGTCAAATAAACAACAACAACGTCAAATAAACAATAACAACAACAACAAAGTCAACAACAACAACAACGTCAAATAAACAACAACAACAACAACGTCAAATAAACAACAACAACAACAACATCAAATAAACAACAACAAGAACAACGTCAAATAAATAACAACAACAACAACATCAACAACAACAACGTCAAATAAACATCAAAAACAACGACAAGAACAACGTCAAATAAACAACAATAACAACAACGTCAACTAAACAACAACAACAACAACAACAAGAACAACATCAAATAAACAACAACCACAACAACAACGTCAAATAAACAACAAAAACAACAACAACGTCAAATAAACAACAAAAACAACAACAATAATGTCACCAACATTAACAACGTCAAATAAACAACAACAATAACAACGTCAAATAAACAACAACAACAACAACGTCAACAACAACAAAAACATCAAATAAACAACAACAACAACAACAACGTCAAATAAACAACAACAACAATAACAACATTAAAAATAACAACAACAATAACGTCAAATAAACAACAACGTCAAATAAACAATAACAACAACAACAACAACAACAACGTCAAATAACAACAACAACAACGTCAAATAAACAACAACAACAACGTCAAATAAACAACAACAACAACAACCTCAAATAAATAACATCAACAACAACAACGTCAAATAAATAACAACAACAACAACGTCAAATAAACAACAACAACAACATCAACATCAACAACAACAACAACAACAATGTCAAATAAACAACAACAATAACAACGTCAACAACAACAATGTCAAATAAACAACAACAACAACGTCAAATAAACCACAACAACAATGTCAACAACAACAACAACGTCAAATAAACAACAACAACAACAACAACGTCAAATAAACAACAACAACAACGTCAACAACAACAACAACGCCAAATAAACAGCAACAAAAACAACTATGTCAACAACAACAACAACGTCAAATAAACAACAACTACAATGTCAACAACAACAACAACGTCAAATAAACAACAACAACAATGTCAAATAAACAACAACGTCAAAAACATCAACAATGTCAAATAAGCAACAACAACAACAACTATGTCAACAACAACAACAACGTCAAATAAACAACAACAACAACAACGTCAACAACAACTACGTTAAATAAACAACAACAACAACAACAATGTCAAATAAATAACAACAACAACACCGTCAAATAAACAACAACAACAAAAACAACAATGTCAAATAAACAACAACAACAACGTCAAATAAACAACAACAACAACAACGTCAAATAAACAACAACAACAACAAGGTCAAATAAACAACAACAACAACAAAAACGTCAACAACAACAACAACGTCAAATAAACAACAACAACGTCAAATAAACAATAACAACAACAATGTCAAATAAACAACAACAACGTCAAATAAACAAGAACAACAGCAACAACGTCAAATAAACAACAACAACAACAACAATAACAACACAAACAACGTCAAATAAATAACAACAACAACAACAACAACAACGTCAACAACAACAACAACGTCAAATAAACAACAACAACAACAACATCAAATAAACAACAACAACAACAACAATAACATCAAATAAACAACAACAACAACAAAAATAACAATAACAACAACAACGTCAAATAAATAACAACAACAACAACGTCAAATAAACAACAACAACAACATCAAATAAACAACAACAAAAACAACAACTACATCAACAACAACAAAAACGTCAAATAAACAACAACAACAACGTCAACAACAACAACTACGTCAAATAAACAACAACAACTACATCAAATAAACAACAACAACAACAACAACGTCAACAACAAAAACGTCAAATAAACAACAACAACAACAATAACACCATCAACAACAACAACAATGTCAAATAAACAATAACAACAACAACGTCAAGTAAACAACAACAACAACAACGTCAACAACAACAACAACAACGTCAAATAAACAACAACAACAACGTCAAATAAACAACAATGTCAACAACAACAACGTCAAATAAACAACAACAACAACAACATCAAATAAACAACAACAACAACAACGTCAAATCAACAACAACAACAACAACAACAACGTCAAATAAACAACAAAAACAACGACAACAACAACGTCAAATAAACAACAACAAAAACAACAACGTCAACTAAACAACAACAACAATAACAACAACGTAAAATAAACAACAACCACAACAACATCGTCAAATAAACAACAACAACAACAACGTCAAATAAACAACAAAAACAACAATAACAATGTCAATAACATTAACAACGTCAAATAAACAACAACAACAACAACGTCAAATAAACAACAACAACAACAACGTCAAATAAACAACAACAACAACAACAACAATAACAACGTTAAAAATAACAACAACAATTACGCCAAATAAACAACAACAACAACAACAATGTCAAATAAACAACAACAACAACAACAAATACAACAACAACAACGTCAAATAACAACAACAACGTCAAATAAACAACAACAACAACGTCAAATAAACAACAACAACAACGTCAAATAAACAACAACAACAACAACAACAACAACGTCAACAACAACAAAAACGTCAAATAAACAACAACAACAACGTTAAATAAAAAACAACAACAACAATGTCAACAACAACGTCAAATAAACAACAACAACAACAACGTCAAATAAACAACAACAACTAAAACAACGTCAAATAAATAACAACAACAACGTCAAATAAACAACAACACCAACAACGTCAACAACAACAACAACAATGTCAAATAAACAACAACAACAACGTCAACAACAACAACAATGTCAAATAAACAACAACAACAACGTCAAATAAACAACAACAACAACGTCAACAACAACAACAACGTCAAATAAACAACAACAACAACTATGTCAACAACAACAACAACGTCAAATAAACAACAACAACAACGTCAACAACAACAACGTCAAATAAACAACAACAACAACAACAACGTCAAATAAACAACAACAATAACGTCAAATAAATAACAACAACAACGTCAAATAAACAACAACAACAACAATAACAACAACAACAACATGAAATAAACAACAGTAACAACAATGTCAACAACATTAACAACGTCAAATAAACAACAACAATAACAACGTCAAATAAACAATAACAACAACAACGTCAACAACAACAACAATGTCAAATAAACAACAACAACAACAACAACAACGTCAAATAAACAACAAAAACAACGACAAAAAAATTGTTAAATAAACAACAACAACAACAACAACAACAACAACGTCAAATAAACAACAACAACAACAATGTCAAATAAACAACAACAACAACAACGTCAAATAAACAACAACAACAACAACAATAACAACAACAACAACAACGTCAAATAAACAACAACAACAACAACGTCAAATAAACAACAACAACAACGTCAAATAAACAACAACAAAAACAACAACTACATCAACAACAACAAAAATGTCAAATAAACAACAACAACAACAACGTCAACAACAACAACTACGTCAAATAAACAACAACAACGTCAAATAAACAATAACAACAACAACAAAGTCAACAACAACAACAACGTCAAATAAACAACAACAACAACAACGTCAAATAAACAACAACAACAACATCAAATAAACAACAACAAGAACAACGTCAAATAAATAACAACAACAACAACATCAACAACAACAACGTCAAATAAACATCAAAAACAACGACAAGAACAACGTCAAATAAACAACAATAACAACAACGTCAACTAAACAACAACAACAACAAGAACAACATCAAATAAACAACAACCACAACAACAACGTCATATAAACAACAAAAACAACAACAACGTCAAATAAACAACAAAAACAACAACAATAATGTCACCAACATTAACAACGTCAAATAAACAACAACAATAACAACGTCAAATAAACAACAACAACAACAACGTCAACAACAACAACAACAACAACGTCAAATAAACATCAACAAAAACAACAACAAAAACAACAACTACATCAACAACAGCAAAAACGTCAAATAAACAACAACAACAACGTCAACAACAACAACTACGTCAAATAAACAACAACAACTACGTCAAATAAACAATAACAACAACAACAACGTCAAATAAACAACAACAACAACGTCAAATAAACAACAACAACAACAACAACAACAACAACGTCAAATAAACAACAACAACAACATCAACAACAACAACAACAATGTCAAATAAACAACAACAACAACAATAACACCGTCAACAACAACAACAATGTCAAATAAACAATAACAACAAAAACATCAAGTAAACAACAACAACAACAACGTCAACAACAACAACAACGTCAAATAAACAACAACAACAACAACGTCAAATAAACAACAATGTCAACAACAACAACGTCAAATAAACAACAACAACAACGTCAAATAGACAACAACAACAACGT
>OX451739.1:317929768-317957268 GCA_948472305.1 Vicia faba | reverse complement strand
CCACAACAACAATGTCAACAACAACAACAACGTCAAATAAACAACAACAACAACAACAACGTCAAATAAACAACAACAACAACGTCAACAACAACAACAACGCCAAATAAACAGCAACAAAAACAACTATGTCAACAACAACAACAACGTCAAATAAACAACAACTACAATGTCAACAACAACAACAACGTCAAATAAACAACAACAACAATGTCAAATAAACAACAACGTCAAAAACATCAACAATGTCAAATAAGCAACAACAACAACAACTATGTCAACAACAACAACAACGTCAAATAAACAACAACAACAACAACGTCAACAACAACTACGTTAAATAAACAACAACAACAACAACAATGTCAAATAAATAACAACAACAACACCGTCAAATAAACAACAACAACAAAAACAACAATGTCAAATAAACAACAACAACAACGTCAAATAAACAACAACAACAACAACGTCAAATAAACAACAACAACAACAAGGTCAAATAAACAACAACAACAACAAAAACGTCAACAACAACAACAACGTCAAATAAACAACAACAACGTCAAATAAACAATAACAACAACAATGTCAAATAAACAACAACAACGTCAAATAAACAAGAACAACAGCAACAACGTCAAATAAACAACAACAACAACAACAATAACAACACAAACAACGTCAAATAAATAACAACAACAACAACAACAACAACGTCAACAACAACAACAACGTCAAATAAACAACAACAACAACAACATCAAATAAACAACAACAACAACAACAATAACATCAAATAAACAACAACAACAACAAAAATAACAATAACAACAACAACGTCAAATAAATAACAACAACAACAACGTCAAATAAACAACAACAACAACATCAAATAAACAACAACAAAAACAACAACTACATCAACAACAACAAAAACGTCAAATAAACAACAACAACAACGTCAACAACAACAACTACGTCAAATAAACAACAACAACTACATCAAATAAACAACAACAACAACAACAACGTCAACAACAAAAACGTCAAATAAACAACAACAACAACAATAACACCATCAACAACAACAACAATGTCAAATAAACAATAACAACAACAACGTCAAGTAAACAACAACAACAACAACGTCAACAACAACAACAACAACGTCAAATAAACAACAACAACAACGTCAAATAAACAACAATGTCAACAACAACAACGTCAAATAAACAACAACAACAACAACATCAAATAAACAACAACAACAACAACGTCAAATCAACAACAACAACAACAACAACAACGTCAAATAAACAACAAAAACAACGACAACAACAACGTCAAATAAACAACAACAAAAACAACAACGTCAACTAAACAACAACAACAATAACAACAACGTAAAATAAACAACAACCACAACAACATCGTCAAATAAACAACAACAACAACAACGTCAAATAAACAACAAAAACAACAATAACAATGTCAATAACATTAACAACGTCAAATAAACAACAACAACAACAACGTCAAATAAACAACAACAACAACAACGTCAAATAAACAACAACAACAACAACAACAATAACAACGTTAAAAATAACAACAACAATTACGCCAAATAAACAACAACAACAACAACAATGTCAAATAAACAACAACAACAACAACAAATACAACAACAACAACGTCAAATAACAACAACAACGTCAAATAAACAACAACAACAACGTCAAATAAACAACAACAACAACGTCAAATAAACAACAACAACAACAACAACAACAACGTCAACAACAACAAAAACGTCAAATAAACAACAACAACAACGTTAAATAAAAAACAACAACAACAATGTCAACAACAACGTCAAATAAACAACAACAACAACAACGTCAAATAAACAACAACAACTAAAACAACGTCAAATAAATAACAACAACAACGTCAAATAAACAACAACACCAACAACGTCAACAACAACAACAACAATGTCAAATAAACAACAACAACAACGTCAACAACAACAACAATGTCAAATAAACAACAACAACAACGTCAAATAAACAACAACAACAACGTCAACAACAACAACAACGTCAAATAAACAACAACAACAACTATGTCAACAACAACAACAACGTCAAATAAACAACAACAACAACGTCAACAACAACAACGTCAAATAAACAACAACAACAACAACAACGTCAAATAAACAACAACAATAACGTCAAATAAATAACAACAACAACGTCAAATAAACAACAACAACAACAATAACAACAACAACAACATGAAATAAACAACAGTAACAACAATGTCAACAACATTAACAACGTCAAATAAACAACAACAATAACAACGTCAAATAAACAATAACAACAACAACGTCAACAACAACAACAATGTCAAATAAACAACAACAACAACAACAACAACGTCAAATAAACAACAAAAACAACGACAAAAAAATTGTTAAATAAACAACAACAACAACAACAACAACAACAACGTCAAATAAACAACAACAACAACAATGTCAAATAAACAACAACAACAACAACGTCAAATAAACAACAACAACAACAACAATAACAACAACAACAACAACGTCAAATAAACAACAACAACAACAACGTCAAATAAACAACAACAACAACGTCAAATAAACAACAACAAAAACAACAACTACATCAACAACAACAAAAATGTCAAATAAACAACAACAACAACAACGTCAACAACAACAACTACGTCAAATAAACAACAACAACGTCAAATAAACAATAACAACAACAACAAAGTCAACAACAACAACAACGTCAAATAAACAACAACAACAACAACGTCAAATAAACAACAACAACAACATCAAATAAACAACAACAAGAACAACGTCAAATAAATAACAACAACAACAACATCAACAACAACAACGTCAAATAAACATCAAAAACAACGACAAGAACAACGTCAAATAAACAACAATAACAACAACGTCAACTAAACAACAACAACAACAAGAACAACATCAAATAAACAACAACCACAACAACAACGTCATATAAACAACAAAAACAACAACAACGTCAAATAAACAACAAAAACAACAACAATAATGTCACCAACATTAACAACGTCAAATAAACAACAACAATAACAACGTCAAATAAACAACAACAACAACAACGTCAACAACAACAACAACAACAACGTCAAATAAACAACAACAACAATAACAACGTTAAAAATAACAACAACAATAACGTCAAATAAACAACAACGTCAAATAAACAATAACAACAACAACAACAACAACAACGTCAAATAACAACAACAACAACGTCAAATAAACAACAACAACAACGTCAAATAAACAACAACAACAACAACCTCAAATAAATAACATCAACAACAACAACGTCAAATAAATAACAACAACAACAACGCCAAATAAACAACAACAACAACAACAACTATAATAACAACAACAAAGTGAAATAAACAACAGCAACAACAACATCAACAACATTAACAACGTGAAATAAACAACAACAACAACAACAACTCCAAATAAACAACAACAACAACAACGTCAACAACAATAACAACGTCAAATAAACAACAACAACAACAACGTCAAATAAACAACAACAACAATAACGTCAAATAAAAAACAGCAAATACAACGTCAAATAAACAACAACAATAACAACAACGTCAAATAAGAAACAACAACAACAACAAATACAACAACAACAATAACGTCAAATAAACAACAACAACAAAAAAACGTCAAATAAACAACAACTACAACGTCAACAACAACAACTACGTTAAATAAACAACAACAACAACAACGTCAAATAAACTACAACGTCAAATAAATAACAACAACGTCAAATAAACAACAACAACAACGACGTCAACAACAACAACAATGTCAAGTAAACAACAACAACGACGTCAACAACAACAACAACAATGTCAAGTAAACAACAACAACAACAACACCGTCAACAACAACAACAACAATGTCAAATAAACAACAACAACATCGTCAAATAAACAACAACAACAACGTCAACGTCAACAACAACAACAACGTCAAATAAACAACAACGACAACAACAACGTCAAATAAACAACAACGTCAACAACAACAACAACAACGTCAAACAACAACTATGTCAACAACAACAACAACGTCAAACAACAACTATGTCAACAACAACAACAACAACGTCGAATAAACAATAACAACAACATCAACAACAACAACAACAATGTCAAATAAATAACAACAACAACGTCAACAACAACAATAACAACGTCAAATAAACAACAACGTCAAATAAACAACAACTACAATGTCAACAACAACAACTACGTCAAATAAACAACAACAACAACGTCAAATAAACAATAAACACAACAACAACGTCAACAACAACAACGTCAAATAATAAAACAACGTCAAATAAATAACAACAACGTCAAATAAACAACAACAACAACGACGACGTCAACAACAACAACAACAATGTCAAGTAAACAACAACAACGACGTCAACAACAACAACAACGTCAAGTAAACAACAACAACAACACCGTCAACAACAACAACAACAATGTCAAATAAACAACAACAACATCGTCAAATAAACAACAACAACAACGTCAACAACAACAACAACAACGTCAAATAAACAACAACGACAACGACAACGTCAAATAAACAACAACGTCAACAACAACAACAACAACGTCAAAAAACAACTATGTCAACAACAACAACAATGTCAAATAAACAACAACGACAACGACAACGTCAAATAAACAACAACGTCAACAACAACAACAACAACGTCAAACAACAACTATGTCAACAACAACAACAACATCAAACAACAACAACAACAACAATAACAATAACAACAACAACGTCAAATAAATAACAACAACAACAACGTCAAATAAACAACAACAATAACATCAAATAAACAACAACAAAAACAACAACTACATCAACAACAACAAAAACGTCAAATAAACAACAACAACGTCAACAACAACAACTACGTCAAATAAACAACAACAACTACGTCAAATAAACAATAACAACAACAACAACGTCAAATAAACAACAACAACAACGTCAAATAAACAACAACAACAACAACAACAACGTCAAATAAACAACAACAACAACATCAACAACAACAACACCAATGTCAAATAAACAACAACAACAACAATAACACCGTCAACAACAACAACAATGTCAATTAAACAATAATAACAACAACGTCAAGTAAACAACAACAACAACAACGTCAACAACAACAACAACGTCAAATAAACAACAACAACAACGTCAAATAAACAACAATGTCAACAACAACAACGTCAAATAAACAACAACAACAACAACAACGTCAAATAGACAACAACAACAACGTCAAATCAACAACAACAACAACAACAACGTCAAATAAACAACAAAAACAACGACAACAACAACGTCAAATAAATAACAACAAAAACAACAACGTCAACTAAACAACAACAACAATAACAACAACGTAAAATAAACAACAACCACAACAACAACGTCAAATAAACAACAACAACAACAACGTCAAATAAACAACAAAAACAACAATAACAATGTCAACAACATTAACAACGTCAAATAAACAACAACAAAATTAACAACGTCAACTAAACAACAACAACAATAACAACAACGTAAAATAAACAACAACCACAACAATAACGTCAAATAAACAACAACAACAACAACGTCAAATAAACAACAAAAACAACAATAACAATGTCAACAACATTAACAACGTCAAATAAACAACAACAACAACAACAACGTCAAATAAACAACAACAACAACAACAACAACGTCAAATAAACAACAACAACAACAATAACAACGTTACAAATAACAACAACAATTACGCCAAATAAACAACAACAACAACAACAACGTCAAATAAACAACAACAACAACAACAAATACAACAACAACAACGTCAAATAACAACAACAACGTCAAATAAACAACAACAACAACGTCAAATAAACAACAACAACAACAACAACAACAACGTCAACAACAACAAAAACGTCAAATAAACAACAACAACAACAACGTTAACAACATCAACTAAGTCAAATAAACAACAACAACAACGTCAAATAAAAAACAACAACAACAATGTCAACAACAACGTCAAATAAACAACAACAACAACGTTAAATAAACAACAACAACTAAAACAACGTCAAATAAACAACAACAACAACGTCAAATAAACAACAACACCAACAACGTCAACAACCACAACAACAATGTCAAATAAACAACAACAACAACAACGTCAACAACAACAACAATGTCAAATAAACAACAACAACAACGTCAAATAAACAACAACAACGTCAAATAAACAACAACAACAACGTCAACAACAACAACAACGTCAAATAAACAACAACAACAACTATGTCAACAACAACAACAACGTCAAATAAACAACAACAACAACAACGTCAACAACAACAACAACGTCAAATAAACAACAACAACAACGTCAAATAAACAACAATGTCAACAACAACAATGTCAAATAAACAACAACAACAACAACGTCAAATAAACAACAAAAACAACAACAATAATGTCACCAACATTAACAACGTCAAATAAACAACAACAATAACAACGTCAAATAAACAACAACAACAACAACGTCAACAACAACAAAAACATCAAATAAACAACAACAACAACAACAACGTCAAATAAACAACAACAACAATAACAACGTTAAAAATAACAACAACAATAACGTCAAATAAACAACAACGTCAAATAAACAATAACAACAACAACAACAACAACAACGTCAAATAACAACAACAACGTCAAATAAACAACAACAACAACGTCAAATAAACAACAACAACAACAACATCAAATAAATAACATCAACAACAACAACGTCAAATAAATAACAACAACAACAACAACGCCAACAACTATAATAACAACAACAAAGTGAAATAAACAACAGCAACAACAACGTCAACAACATTAACAACGTGAAATAAACAACAACAACAACAACTCCAAATAAACAACAACAACAACAACGTCAACAACAATAACAACGTCAAATAAACAACAACAACAACAGCGTCAAATAAACAACAACAACAATAACGTCAAATAAAAAACAGCAAATACAACGTCAAATAAACAACAACAATAACAACAACGTCAAATAAGAAACAACAACAACAAATACAACAACAACAATAACGTCAAATAAACAACAACAAAAATAACAACAACAAAAAAAACGTCAAATAAACAACAACTACAACGTCAACAACAACAACTACGTTAAATAAACAACAACAACAACAACGTCAAATAAACAACAACGTCAAATAAATAACAACAACGTCAAATAAACAACAACAACAACGACGTCAACAACAACAACAATGTCAAGTAAACAACAACAACGACGTCAACAACAACAACAACAATGTCAAGTAAACAACAACAACAACAACACCGTCAACAACAACAACAACAATGTCAAATAAACAAAAACAACATCGTCAAATAAACAACAACAACAACGTCAACGTCAACAACAACAACAACGTCAAATAAACAACAACGACAACAACAACGTCAAATAAACAACAACGTCAACAACAACAACAACAACGTCAAACAACAACTATGTCAACAACAACAGCAACGTCAAACAACAACTATGTCAACAACAACAACAACAACGTCGAATAAACAACAACAACAACATCAACAACAACAACAACAATGTCAAATAAACAACAACAACAACACCGTCAACAACAACAACAATGTCAAATAAATAACAACAACAACGTCAAGTAAACAACAACAACAAAGTCAACAACAATAACAACGTCAAATAAACAACAACAACAACGTCAAATAAACAACAACGTCAACAACAACAACAACGTCAACAACAATAACAACGTGAAATAAACAACAACAACTATGTCAACAACAACAACAACATCAAATAAATAACAACAACAACGTCAACAACAACAATAACAACGTCAAATAAACAACAACGTCAAATAAACAACAACTATAATGTCAACAACAACAACTACGTCAAATAAACAACAACGTCAAATAAACAACAACTACAATGTCAACAACAACAACTACGTCAAATAAACAACAACAACAACGTCAAATAAACAATAAACACAACAACAACGTCAACAATAACAACGTCAAATAATAAAACAACGTCAAATAAATAACAACAACGTCAAATAAACAACAACAACAACGACGACGTCAACAACAACAACAACAATGTCAAGTAAACAACAACAACGACGTCAACAACAACAACAACGTCAAGTAAACAACAACAACAACACCGTCAACAACAACAACAACAATGTCAAATAAACAACAACAACATCGTCAAATAAACAACAACAACAACGTCAACAACAACAACAACAACGTCAAATAAACAACAACGACAACGACAACGTCAAATAAACAACAACGTCAACAACAACAACAACAACGTCAAAAAACAACTATGTCAACAACAACAACAATGTCAAATAAACAACAACGACAACGACAACGTCAAATAAACAACAACGTCAACAACAACAACAACAACGTCAAACAACAACTATGTCAACAACAACAACAACGTCAAACAACAACAACAACAACAATAACAATAACAACAACAACGTCAAATAAATTACAAGAACAACAACGTCAAATAAACAACAACAATAACATCAAATAAACAACAACAAAAACAACAACTACATCAACAACAACAAAAACGTCAAATAAACAACAACAACGTCAACAACAACAACTACGTCAAATAAACAACAACAACTACGTCAAATAAACAATAATAACAACAACAACGTCAAATAAACAACAACAACAACGTCAAATAAACAACAACAACAACAACAACAACGTCAAATAAACAACAACAACAACATCAACAACAACAACAACAATGTCAAATAAACAACAACAACAACAATAACACCGTCAACAACAACAACAATGTCAATTAAACAATAATAACAACAACGTCAAGTAAACAACAACAACAACAACGTCAACAACAACAACAACGTCAAATAAACAACAACAACAACGTCAAATAAACAACAATGTCAACAACAACAACGTCAAATAAACAACAACAACAACAACGTCAAATAGACAACAACAACAACGTCAAATCAACAACAACAACAACAACGTCAAATAAACAACAAAAACAACGACAACAACAACGTCAAATAAATAACAACAAAAACAACAACGTCAACTAAACAACAACAACAATAACAACAACGTAAAATAAACAACAACCACAACAACAACGTCAAATAAACAACAACAACAACAACGTCAAATAAACAACAAAAACAACAATAACAATGTCAACAACATTAACAACGTCAAATAAACAACAACAAAAACAACAACGTCAACTAAACAACAACAACAATAACAACAACGTAAAATAAACAACAACCACAACAATAACGTCAAATAAACAACAACAACAACAACGTCAAATAAACAACAAAAACAACAATAACAATGTCAACAACATTAACAACGTCAAATAAACAACAACAACAACAACAACGTCAAATAAACAACAACAACAACAACAACGTCAAATAAACAACAACAACAACAATAACAACGTTACAAATAACAACAACAATTACGCCAAATAAACAACAACAACAACAACAACGTCAAATAAACAACAACAACAACAACAAATACAACAACAACAACGTCAAATAACAACAACAACGTCAAATAAACAACAACAACAACGTCAAATAAACAACAACAACAACGTCAAATAAACAACAACAACAACAACAACGTCAACAACAACAAAAACGTCAAATAAACAACAACAACAACAACGTTAACAACATCAACTAAGTCAAATAAACAACAACAACAACGTCAAATAAAAAACAACAACAACAATGTCAACAACAACGTCAAATAAACAACAACAACAACGTTAAATAAATAACAACAACTAAAACAACGTCAAATAAACAACAACAACAACGTCAAATAAACAACAACACCAACAACGTCAACAACCACAACAACAATGTCAAATAAACAACAACAACAACAACGTCAACAACAACAACAATGTCAAATAAACAACAACAACAACGTCAAATAAACAACAACAACGTCAAATAAACAACAACAACAACGTCAACAACAACAACAACGTCAAATAAACAACAACAACAACTATGTCAACAACAACAACAACGTCAAATAAACAACAACAACAACAACGTCAACAACAACAACGTCAAATAAACAACAACAACAACGTCAAATAAACAACAATGTCAACAACAACAACCTCAAATAAACAACAACAACAACAACGTCAAATAGACAACAACAACAACGTCAAATCAACAACAACAACAACAACAACGTCAAATAAACAACAAAAACAACGACAACAACAACGTCAAATAAATAACAACAAAAACAACAACGTCAACTAAACAACAACAACAATAACAACAACGTAAAATAAACAACAACCACAACAACAACGTCAAATAAAAAACAACAACAACAACGTCAAATAAACAACAAAAACAACAATAACAATGTCAACAACATTAACAACGTCAAATAAACAACAACAAAAACAACAACGTCAAATAAACAACAACAACAATAACAACAACGTAAAATAAACAACAACCACAACAATAACGTCAAATAAACAACAACAACAACAACGTCAAATAAACAACAAAAACAACAATAACAATGTCAACAACATTAACAACGTCAAATAAACAACAACAACAACAACAACGTCAAATAAACAACAACAACAACAACGTCAAATAAACAACAACAACAACAATAACAACGTTACAAATAACAACAACAATTACGCCAAATAAACAACAACAACAACAACAACAACAACAACAACAACAAATAAACAACAACAACAACAAATACAACAACAACGTCAAATAACAACAACAACGTCAAATAAACAACAACAACAACGTCAAATAAACAACAACAACAACGTCAAATAAACAACAACAACAACAACAACAACGTCAACAACAACAAAAACGTCAAATAAACAACAACAACAACAACGTTAACAACATCAACTAAGTCAAATAAACAACAACAACAACGTCAAATAAAAAACAACAACAACAATGTCAACAACAACGTCAAATAAACAACAACAACAACGTTAAATAAACAACAACAACTAAAACAACGTCAAATAAACAACAACAACAACGTCAAATAAACAACAACACCAACAACGTCAACAACAACAACAACAATGTCAAATAAACAACAACAACAACGTCAACAACAACAACAATGTCAAATAAACAACAACAACAACGTCAAATAAACAACAACAACGTCAAATAAACAACAACAACAACGTCAACAACAACAACAACGTCAAATAAACAACAACAACAACTATGTCAACAACAACAACAACGTCAAATAAACAACAACAACAACAACGTCAACAACAACAACGTCAAATAAACAACAACAACAACAACAACTTCAAATAAACAACAACAACAACAACAACGTCAAATAAACAACAACAACAACAACATGAAATAAACAACAGTAACAACAATGTCAACAACATTAACAACGTCAAATAAACAACAACAACAACAACAACATTAAATAAACAACAACAACAACAACAACAACGTCAACAACAACAACGTCAACAACAACAACGTCAAATAAACAACAACAACAACAACGTCAAATAAACAACAACAACAACAACAACAACGTCAAATAAACAACAACAACAACAACAACGTCAACAACAACAACACTGTCAAATAAACAACAACAACAACAACGTCAAATAAACAACAAAAACAACGACAAAAAAAACGTTAAATAAACAACAACAACAACAACAATAACATCAAATAAACAACAACAACAATAACAACAATAACAATAACAACAACAACGTCAAATAAATAACAACAACAACAACGTCAAATAAACAACAACAACAACATCAAATAAACAACAACAAAAACAACAACTACATCAACAACAACAAAAACGTCAAATAAACAACAACAACAACGTCAACAACAACAACTACGTCAAATAAACAACAACAACTACGTCAAATAAACAATAACAACAACAACAACGTCAAATAAACAACAACAACAACGTCAAATAAACAACAACAACAACAACAACAACGTCAAATAAACAACAACAACAACATCAACAACAACAACAACAATGTCAAATAAACAACAACAACAACAATAACACCGTCAACAACAACAACAATGTCAATTAAACAATAATAACAACAACGTCAAGTAAACAACAACAACAACAACGTCAACAACAACAACAACGTCAAATAAACAACAACAACAACAACAACAACAACAACAACGTCAAATAAACAACAACAACAACATCAACAACAACAACAACAATGTCAAATAAACAACAACAACAACAATAACACCGTCAACAACAACAACAATGTCAAATAAACAATAACAACAACAACATCAAGTAAACAACAACAACAACAACGTCAACAACAACAACAACGTCAAATAAACAACAACAACAACAACGTCAAATAAACAACAATGTCAACAACAACAACGTCAAATAAACAACAACAACAACAACGTCAAATAGACAACAACAACAACGTCAAATCAATAACAACAATAACAACGTCAAATAAACAACAACGACAACAACAACGTCAAATAAACAACAACGTCAACAACAACAACAACAACAACGTCAAACAACAACTATGTCAACAACAGCAACAAAGTCAAACAACAACTATGTCAACAACAACAACAACAACGTCGAATAAACACCAACAACAACATCAACAACAACAACAACAATGTCAAATAAACAACAACAACAACACCGTCAACAACAACAACAATGTCAAATAAATAACAACAACAACGTCAAGTAAACAACAACAACAAAGTCAACAACAATAACAACGTCAAATAAACAACAACAACAACGTCAAATAAACAACAACGTCAACAACAACAACAACGTCAACAACAACAACAACGTGAAATAAACAACAACAACTATGTCAACAACAACAACAACATCAAATAAATAACAACAACAACGTCAACAACAACAATAACAACGTCAAATAAACAACAACGTCAAATAAACAACAACTACAATGTCAACAACAACAACTATGTCAAATAAAACACAACAACAACGTCAAATAAACAATAAACACAACAACAACGTCAACAACAACAACGTCAAATAATAAAACAACGTCAAATAAATAACAACAACGTCAAATAAACAACAACAACAACAACGACGTCAACAACAACAACAACAATGTCAAGTAAACAACAACAACAACGTCAACAACAACAACAACGTCAGGTAAACAACAACAACAACACCGTCAACAACAACAACAACAATGTCAAATAAACAACAACAACATCGTCAAATAAACAACAACAACAACGTCAACAACAACAACTACGTCAAATAAACAACAACAACTACGTCAAATAAACAATAACAACAACAACAACGTCAAATAAACAACAACAACAACGTCAAATAAACAACAACAACAACAACAACAACGTCAAATAAACAACAACAACAACATCAACAACAACAACAACAATGTCAAATAAACAACAACAACAACAATAACACCGTCAACAACAACAACAATGTCAATTAAACAATAATAACAACAACGTCAAGTAAACAACAACAACAACAACGTCAACAACAACAACAACGTCAAATAAACAACAACAACAACAACAACAACAACAACGTCAAATAAACAACAACAACAACATCAACAACAACAACAACAATGTCAAATAAACAACAACAACAACAATAACACCGTCAACAACAACAACAATGTCAAATAAACAATAACAACAACAACATCAAGTAAACAACAACAACAACAACGTCAACAACAACAACAACGTCAAATAAACAACAACAACAACAACGTCAAATAAACAACAATGTCAACAACAACAACGTCAAATAAACAACAACAACAACAACGTCAAATAGACAACAACAACAACGTCAAATCAATAACAACAATAACAACGTCAAATAAACAACAACGACAACAACAACGTCAAATAAACAACAACGTCAACAACAACAACAACAACAACGTCAAACAACAACTATGTCAACAACAGCAACAAAGTCAAACAACAACTATGTCAACAACAACAACAACAACGTCGAATAAACACCAACAACAACATCAACAACAACAACAACAATGTCAAATAAACAACAACAACAACACCGTCAACAACAACAACAATGTCAAATAAATAACAACAACAACGTCAAGTAAACAACAACAACAAAGTCAACAACAATAACAACGTCAAATAAACAACAACAACAACGTCAAATAAACAACAACGTCAACAACAACAACAACGTCAACAACAACAACAACGTGAAATAAACAACAACAACTATGTCAACAACAACAACAACATCAAATAAATAACAACAACAACGTCAACAACAACAATAACAACGTCAAATAAACAACAACGTCAAATAAACAACAACTACAATGTCAACAACAACAACTATGTCAAATAAAACACAACAACAACGTCAAATAAACAATAAACACAACAACAACGTCAACAACAACAACGTCAAATAATAAAACAACGTCAAATAAATAACAACAACGTCAAATAAACAACAACAACAACAACGACGTCAACAACAACAACAACAATGTCAAGTAAACAACAACAACAACGTCAACAACAACAACAACGTCAGGTAAACAACAACAACAACACCGTCAACAACAACAACAACAATGTCAAATAAACAACAACAACATCGTCAAATAAACAACAACAACAACGTCAACAACAACAACTACGTCAAATAAACAACAACAACTACGTCAAATAAACAATAACAACAACAACAACGTCAAATAAACAACAACAACAACGTCAAATAAACAACAACAACAACAACAACAACGTCAAATAAACAACAACAACAACATCAACAACAACAACAACAATGTCAAATAAACAACAACAACAACAATAACACCGTCAACAACAACAACAATGTCAATTAAACAATAATAACAACAACGTCAAGTAAACAACAACAACAACAACGTCAACAACAACAACAACGTCAAATAAACAACAACAACAACAACAACAACAACAACGTCAAATAAACAACAACAACAACATCAACAACAACAACAACAATGTCAAATAAACAACAACAACAACAATAACACCGTCAACAACAACAACAATGTCAAATAAACAATAACAACAACAACATCAAGTAAACAACAACAACAACAACGTCAACAACAACAACAACGTCAAATAAACAACAACAACAACAACGTCAAATAAACAACAATGTCAACAACAACAACGTCAAATAAACAACAACAACAACAACGTCAAATAGACAACAACAACAACGTCAAATCAATAACAACAATAACAACGTCAAATAAACAACAACGACAACAACAACGTCAAATAAACAACAACGTCAACAACAACAACAACAACAACGTCAAACAACAACTATGTCAACAACAACAACAACGTCAAACAACAACTATGTCAACAACAACAACAACAACGTCGAATAAACACCAACAACAACATCAACAACAACAACAACAACAATGTCAAATAAACAACAACAACAACACCGTCAACAACAACAACAATGTCAAATAAATAACAACAACAACGTCAAGTAAACAACAACAACAAAGTCAACAACAATAACAACGTCAAATAAACAACAACAACAACGTCAAATAAACAACAACGTCAACAACAACAACAACGTCAACAACAACAACAACGTGAAATAAACAACAACAACTATGTCAACAACAACAACAACATCAAATAAATAACAACAACAACGTCAACAACAACAATAACAACGTCAAATAAACAACAACGTCAAATAAACAACAACTACAATGTCAACAACAACAACTATGTCAAATAAAACACAACAACAACGTCAAATAAACAATAAACACAACAACAACGTCAACAACAACAACGTCAAATAATAAAACAACGTCAAATAAATAACAACAACGTCAAATAAACAACAACAACAACAACGACGTCAACAACAACAACAACAATGTCAAGTAAACAACAACAACAACGTCAACAACAACAACAACGTCAGGTAAACAACAACAACAACACCGTCAACAACAACAACAACAATGTCAAATAAACAACAACAACATCGTCAAATAAACAACAACAACAACGTCAACAACAACAACAACGTCAAATAAACAACAACGACAACGACAACGTCAAATAAACAACAACGTCAACAACAACAACAACAACGTCAAAAAACAACTATGTCAACAACAACAACAATGTCAAATAAACAACAACGACAACGACAACGTCAAATAAACAACAACGTCAACAACAACAACAACAACGTCAAACAACAACTATGTCAACAACAACAACAACGTCAAACAACAACAACAACAACAATAACAATAACAACAACAACGTCAAATAAATAACAACAACAACAACGTCAAATAAACAACAACAATAACATCAAATAAACAACAACAAAAACAACAACTACATCAACAACAACAAAAACGTCAAATAAACAACAACAACGTCAACAACAACAACTACGTCAAATAAACAACAACAACTACGTCAAATAAACAATAACAACAACAACAACGTCAAATAAACAACAACAACAACGTCAAATAAACAACAACAACAACAACAACGTCAAATAAACAACAACATCAACAACAACAACAACAATGTCAAATAAACAACAACAACAACAATAACACCGTCAACAACAACAACAATGTCAATTAAACAATAATAACAACAACGTCAAGTAAACAACAACAACAACAACAACGTCAACAACAACAACAACGTCAAATAAACAACAACAACAACAACGTCAAATAAACAACAATGTCAACAACAACAACGTCAAATAAACAACAACAACAACAACGTCAAATAGACAACAACAACAACGTCAAATCAACAACAACAACAACAACGTCAAATAAACAACAAAAACAACGACAACAACAACGTCAAATAAATAACAACAAAAACAACAACGTCAACTAAATAACAACAACAATAACAACAACGTAAAATAAACAACAACCACAACAACAACGTCAAATAAACAACAACAACAACAACGTCAAATAAACAACAAAAACAACAATAACAATGTCAACAACATTAACAACGTCAAATAAACAACAACAAAAACAACAACGTCAACTAAACAACAACAACAATAACAACAACGTAAAATAAACGACAACCACAACAATAACGTCAAATAAACAACATCAACAACAACGTCAAATAAACAACAAAAACAACAATAACAATGTCAACAACATTAACAACGTCAAATAAACAACAACAACAACAACAACGTCAAATAAACAACAACAACAACAACAACAACGTCAAATAAACAACAACAACAACAATAACAACGTTACAAATAACAACAACAATTACGCCAAATAAACAACAACAACAACAACAACGTCAAATAAACAACAACAACAACAACAAATACAACAACAACAACGTCAAATAACAACAACAACGTCAAATAAACAACAACAACAACGTCAAATAAACAACAACAACAACGTCAAATAAACAACAACAACAACAACAACAACGTCAACAACAACAAAAACATCAAATAAACAACAACAACAACAACGTTAACAACATCAACTAAGTCAAATAAACAACAACAACAACGTCAAATAAAAAACAACAACAACAATGTCAACAACAACGTCAAATAAACAACAACAACAACGTTAAATAAACAACAACAACTAAAACAACGTCAAATAAACAACAACAACAACGTTAAATAAACAACAACACCAACAACGTCAACAACCACAACAACAATGTCAAATAAACAACAACAACAACAACGTCAACAACAACAACAATGTCAAATAAACAACAACAACAACGTCAAATAAACAACAACAACGTCAAATAAACAACAACAACAACGTCAACAACAACAACAACGTCAAATAAACAACAACAACAACTATGTCAACAACAACAACAACGTCAAATAAACAACAACAACAACAAAGTCAACAACAACAACAACGTCAAATAAACAACAACAACAACGTCAAATAAACAACAATGTCAACAACAACAACGTCAAATAAACAACAACAACAACAACGTCAAATAGACAACAACAACAACGTCAAATCAACAACAACAACAACAACAACAACGTCAAATAAACAACAAAAACAACGACAACAACAACGTCAAATAAATAACAACAAAAACAACAACGTCAACTAAACAACAACAACAATAACAACAACGTAAAATAAACAACAACCACAACAACAACGTCAAATAAACAACAACAACAACAACGTCAAATAAACAACAAAAACAACAATAACAATGTCAACAACATTAACAACGTCAAATAAACAACAACAAAAACAACAACGTCAAATAAACAACAACAACAATAACAACAACGTAAAATAAACAACAACCACAACAATAACGTCAAATAAACAACAACAACAACAACGTCAAATAAACAACAAAAACAACAATAACAATGTCAACAACATTAACAACGTCAAATAAACAACAACAACAACAACAACAACGTCAAATAAACAATAACAACAACAACAACAACGTCAAATAAACAACAACAACAACAATAACAACGTTACAAATAACAACAACAATTACGCCAAATAAACAACAACAACAACAACAACATCAAATAAACAACAACAACAACAAATACAACAACAACAACGTCAAATAACAACAACAACGTCAAATAAACAACAACAACAACGTCAAATAAACAACAACAACAACGTCAAATAAACAACAACAACAACAACAACGTCAACAACAACAAAAACGTCAAATAAACAACAACAACAATAACGTTAACAACATCAACTAAGTCAAATAAACAACAACAACAACGTCAAATAAAAAACAACAACAACAATGTCAACAACAACGTCAAATAAACAACAACAACAACGTTAAATAAACAACAACAACTAAAACAACGTCAAATAAACAACAACAACAACGTCAAATAAACAACAACACCAACAACGTCAACAACAACAACAACAATGTCAAATAAACAACAACAACAACGTCAACAACAACAACAATGTCAAATAAACAACAACAACAACGTCAAATAAACAACAACAACGTCAAATAAGCAACAACAACAACGTCAACAACAACAACAACGTCAAATAAACAACAACAACAACTATGTCAACAACAACAACAACGTCAAATAAACAACAACAACAACGTCAACAACAACAACGTCAAATAAACAACAACAACAACAACAACTTCAAATAAACAACAACAACAACAACGTCAAATAAACAACAACAACAACAACATGAAATAAACAACAGTAACAACAATGTCAACAACATTAACAACGTCAAATAAACAACAACAACAACAACAACAACATTAAATAAACAACAACAACAACAACAACAACGTCAACAACAACAACGTCAAATAAACAACAACAACAACGTCAAATAAACAACAACAACAACAACAACGTCAAATAAACAACAACAACAACAACAACAACGTCAACAACAACAACAATGTCAAATAAACAACAACAACAACGTCAAATAAACAACAAAAACAACGACAAAAAAAACGTTAAATAAACAACAACAACAACAACAATAACATCAAATAAACAACAACAACAATAACAACAATAACAATAACAACAACAACGTCAAATAAATAACAACAACAACAACGTCAAATAAACAACAACAACAACATCAAATAAACAACAACAAAAACAACAACTACATCAACAACAACAAAAACGTCAAATAAACAACAACAACAACGTCAACAACAACAACTACGTCAAATAAACAACAACAACTACGTCAAATAAACAATAACAACAACAACAACGTCAAATAAACAACAACAACAACGTCAAATAAACAACAACAACAACAACAACAACAACGTCAAATAAACAACAACAACAACATCAACAACAACAACAACAATGTCAAATAAACAACAACAACAACAATAACACCGTCAACAACAACAACAATGTCAAATAAACAATAACAACAACAACATCAAGTAAACAACAACAACAACAACGTCAACAACAACAACAACGTCAAATAAACAACAACAACAACAACGTCAAATAAACAACAATGTCAACAACAACAACGTCAAATAAACAACAACAACAACAACGTCAAATAGACAACAACAACAACGTCAAATCAATAACAACAACAACAACGTCAAATAAACAACAACGACAACAACAACGTCAAATAAACAACAACGTCAACAACAACAACAACAACAACGTCAAACAACAACTATGTCAACAACAACAACAACGTCAAACAACAACTATGTCAACAACAACAACAACAACGTCGAATAAACAACAACAACAACATCAACAACAACAACAACAATGTCAAATAAACAACAACAACAACACCGTCAACAACAACAACAATGTCAAATAAATAACAACAACAACGTCAAGTAAACAACAACAACAAAGTCAATAACAATAACAACGTCAAATAAACAACAACAACAACGTCAAATAAACAACAACGTCAACAACAACAACAACGTCAACAACAACAACAACGTGAAATAAACAACAACAACTATGTCAACAACAACAACAACAACATCAAATAAATAACAACAACAACGTCAACAACAACAATAACAACGTCAAATAAACAACAACGTCAAATAAACAACAACTACAATGTCAACAACAACAACTATGTCAAATAAACAACAACAACAACGTCAAATAAACAATAAACACAACAACAACGTCAACAACAACAACGTCAAATAATAAAACAACGTCAAATAAATAACAACAACGTCAAATAAACAACAACAACAACAACGACGTCAACAACAACAACAACAATGTCAAGTAAACAACAACAACAACATCAACAACAACAACAACGTCAGGTAAACAACAACAACAACACCGTCAACAACAACAACAACAATGTCAAATAAACAACAACAACATCGTCAAATAAACAACAACAACAACGTCAACAACAACAACAACGTCAAATAAACAACAACGACAACGACAACGTCAAATAAACAACAACGTCAACAACAACAACAACAACGTCAAAAAACAACTATGTCAACAACAACAACAATGTCAAATAAACAACAACGACAACGACAACGTCAAATAAACAACAACGTCAACAACAACAACAACAACGTCAAACAACAACTATGTCAACAACAACAACAACGTCAAACAACAACAACAACAACAATAACAATAACAACAACAACGTCAAATAAATAACAACAACAACAACGTCAAATAAACAACAACAATAACATCAAATAAACAACAACAAAAACAACAACTACATCAACAACAACAAAAACGTCAAATAAACAACAACAACGTCAACAACAACAACTACGTCAAATAAACAATAACAACTACGTCAAATAAACAATAACAACAACAACAACGTCAAATAAACAACAACAACAACGTCAAATAAACAACAACAACAACAACAACGTCAAATAAACAACAACAACAACATCAACAACAACAACAACAATGTCAAATAAACAACAACAACAACAATAACACCGTCAACAACAACAACAATGTCAATTAAACAATAATAACAACAACGTCAAGTAAACAACAACAACAACAACGTCAACAACAACAACAACGTCAAATAAACAACAACAACAACGTCAAATAAACAACAATGTCAACAACAACAACGTCAAATAAACAACAACAACAACAACGTCAAATAGACAACAACAACAACGTCAAATCAACAACAACAACAACAACAACGTCAAATAAACAACAAAAGCAACGACAACAACAACGTCAAATAAATAACAACAAAAACAACAACGTCAACTAAATAACAACAACAATAACAACAACGTAAAATAAACAACAACCACAACAACAACGTCAAATAAACAACAACAACAACAACGTCAAATAAACAACAAAAACAACAATAACAATGTCAACAACATTAACAACGTCAAATAAACAACAACAAAAACAACAACGTCAACTAAACAACAACAACAATAACAACAACGTAAAATAAACAACAACCACAACAATAACGTCAAATAAACAACAACAACAACGTCAAATAAACAACAAAAACAACAATAACAATGTCAACAACATTAACAACGTCAAATAAATAACAACAACAACAATAACGTCAAATAAACAACAACAACAACAACAACAACGTCAAATAAACAACAACAACAACAATAACAACGTTACAAATAACAACAACAATTACGCCAAATAAACAACAACAACAACAACAACGTCAAATAAACAACAACAACAACAACAAATACAACAACAACAACGTCAAATAACAACAACAACGTCAAATAAACAACAACAACAACGTCAAATAAACAACAACAACAACGTCAAATAAACAACAACAACAACAACGTCAACAACAACAAAAACGTCAAATAAACAACAACAACAACAACTTTAACAACATCAACTAAGTCAAATAAACAACAACAACAACAACGTCAAATAAAAAACAACAACAACAATGTCAACAACAACGTCAAATAAACAACAACAACAACGTTAAATAAACAACAACAACTAAAACAACGTCAAATAAACAACAATAACAACAACGTCAAATAAACAACAACACCAACAACGTCAACAACCACAACAACAATGTCAAATAAACAACAACAACAACGTCAACAACAACAACAATGTCAAATAAACAACAACAACAACGTCAAATAAACAACAACAACGTCAAATAAACAACAACAACAACGTCAACAACAACAACAACGTCAAATAAACAACAACAGCAACTATGTCAACAACAACAACAACGTCAAATAAACAACAACAACAACAACGTCAACAACAACAACAACGTCAAATAAACAACAACAACAACGTCAAATAAACAACAACAACGTCAAATAAACAACAACAACAACAACGTCAAATAGACAACAACAACAACGTCAAATCAACAACAACAACAACAACGTCAAATAAACAACAAAAACAACGACAACAACAATGTCAAATAAATAACAACAAAAACAACAACGTCAACTAAACAACAACAACAATAACAACAACGTAAAATAAACAACAACCACAACAACAACGTCAAATAAACAACCACAACAACAACAACGTCAAATAAACAACAAAAACAACAATAACAATGTCAACAACATTAACAACGTCAAATAAACAACAACAAAAACAACAACGTCAACTAAACAACAACAACAATAACAACAACGTAAAATAAACAACAACCACAACAATAACGTCAAATAAACAACAACAACAACGTCAAATAAACAACAAAAACAACAATAACAATGTCAACAACATTAACAACGTCAAATAAACAACAACAACAACAACAACAACAACAACGTCAAATAAACAACAACAACAACAACGACAACAACGTCAAATAAACAACAACAACAACAATAACAACGTTACAAATAACAACAACAATTACGCCAAATAAACAACAACAACAACAACAACATCAAATAAACAACAACAACAACAAATACAACAACAACAACGTCAAATAACAACAACAACGTCAAATAAACAACAACAACAACGTCAAATAAACAACAACAACAACGTCAAATAAACAACAACAACAACAACAACGTCAACAACAACAAAAACGTCAAATAAACAACAACAACAACAACGTTAACAACATCAACTAAGTCAAATAATCAACAACAACAACGTCAAATAAAAAACAACAACAACAATGTCAACAACAACGTCAAATAAACAACAACAACAACGTTAAATAAACAACAACAACTAAAACAACGTCAAATAAACAACAACAACAACGTCAAATAAACAACAACACCAACAACGTCAACAAGAACAACAACAATGTCAAATAAACAACAACAACAACGTCAACAACAACAACAATGTCAAATAAACAACAACAACAACGTCAAATAAACAACAACAACGTCAAATAAATAACAACAACAACGTCAACAACAACAACAACGTCAAATAAACAACAACAACAACTATGTCAACAACAACAACAACGTCAAATAAACAACAACAACAACAACATCAACAACAACAACGTCAAATAAACAACAACAACAACAACAACAACTTCAAATAAACAACAACAACAACAACAACGTCAAATAAACAACAACAACAACAACAACATGAAATAAACAACAGTAACAACAATGTCAACAACATTAACAACGTCAAATAAACAACAACAACAAAAACAACAACATTAAATAAACAACAACAACAACAACGTCAACAACAACAACGTCAAATAAACAACAACAACAACAACGTCAAATAAACAACAACAACAACAACAACAACGTCAAATAAACAACAACAACAACAACAACGTCAACAACAACAACAATGTCAAATAAACAACAACAACAACAACGTCAAATAAACAACAAAAACAACGACAAAAAAAACGTTAAATAAACAACAACAACAACAACAATAACATCAAATAAACAACAACAACAATAAAAACAATAACAATAACAACAACAACGTCAAATAAATAACAACAACAACAACGTCAAATAAACAACAACAACAACATCAAATAAACAACAACAAAAACAACAACTACATCAACAACAACAAAAACGTCAAATAAACAACAAAAACAACGTCAACAACAACAACTACGTCAAATAAACAACAACAACTACGTCAAATAAACAATAACAACAACAACAACGTCAAATAAACAACAACAACAACGTCAAATAAACAACAACAACAACAACGTCAAATAAACAACAACAACAACATCAACAACAACAACAACAATGTCAAATAAACAACAACAACAACAATAACACCGTCAACAACAACAACAATGTCAAATAAACAATAACAACAACAACATCAAGTAAACAACAACAACAACAACGTCAACAACAACAACAACGTCAAATAAACAACAACAACAACAACAACGTCAAATAAACAACAATGTCAACAACAACAACGTCAAATAAACAACAACAACAACAACGTCAAATAGACAACAACAACAACGTCAAATCAATAACAACAACAACAACGTCAAATAAACAACAAAAACAACGACAACAACAACGTCAAATAAACAACAACAACAATAACAACAACGTAAAATAAACAACAACCACAACAACAACGTCAAATAAACAACAACAACAACAACAACGTCAAATAAATAACAAAAACAACAATAACAATGTCAACAACATTAACAACGTCTAATAAACAACAACAACAACAACAACAACGTCAAATAAACAACAACAACAACAACGTCAACAACAACAATGTCAAATAAACAACAACAACAACAATAACAACGTTAAAAATAACAACAACAATTACGCCAAATAAACAACAACAACAACAACAACGTCAAATAAACAACAACAACAATAACAAATACAACAACAACAACGTCAAATCACAACAACAACGTCAAATAAACAACAACAACAACGTCAAATAAACAACAACAACAACAACGTCAAATAAACAACAACAACAACAACAACGTCAAATAAACAAGAACAACAACAACAATGTCAACAACAACGTCAAATAAACAACAACAACAACGTCAAATAAACAACAACAACTAAAACAACGTCAAATAAACAACAACAACGTCAAATAAACAACAACAACTAAAACAACGTCAAATAAACAACAACAACGTCAATTAAACAACAACACCAACAACGTCAACAACAACAACAACAATGTCAAATAAACAACAACAACAACAACAACGTCAACAACAACAACAATGTCAAATAAACAACAACAACAACGTCAAATAAACAACAACAACAACAACAACAACAACGTTAAATAAACAACAACAACAACAACGTCTACAACAACAACAACGTCAAATAAACAACAACAACAACTATGTCAACAACAACAACAACGTCAAATAAACAACAACAACAACAACGTCACCAACAACAAAAACGTCAAA
Organism: Vicia faba; assembly: GCA_948472305.1. Taxonomy (NCBI): domain Eukaryota; kingdom Viridiplantae; phylum Streptophyta; class Magnoliopsida; order Fabales; family Fabaceae; genus Vicia; species Vicia faba. The sequence continues at coordinate 317,930,671 of OX451739.1, read as the reverse complement.
TAAACAACAACAACAACAACAACGTCAACATCAACAACTACGTCAAATAAACAACAACAACAACTTCAAATAAACAACAACAACAACAACAATGTCAACAACAACAACGTCAAATAAACAACAACAACAACATCAAATAAACAACGACAACTAAAACAACGTCAAATAAACAACAACGTCAAATAAACAACAACAACAACAACAACGTCAACAACAACAACAACAATGTCAAATAAGCAACAACAATAACAACGTCAACAACAACAATGTCAAATAAACAACAACAACAACGTCAAATAAACAACAACAACAATGTCAACAACAACAACAACGTCAAATAAACAACAACAACAACAACGTCAAATAAACAACAACCACAACGTCAACAACAGCAACAACGTCAAATAAACAGCAACAAAAACAACTATGTCAACAATAACAACAACGTCAAATAAACAACAACAACAACGTCAACAACAACAACAACGTCAAATAAACAACAACAACAACGTCAAAAAAAAAAAAACAACAACAACGTCAAATAAATAACAACTACAACAACAACGTCAAGTAAACAACAACAACAACAACAACAATAACAACAACAACAACAACTTGAAATAAACAACAGCAACAACAACAATGTCAAATAAACAACAACAACAGCCACAACGTCAACAACAACAACAATGTCAAATAAACAACAACAACAATGTCCAATAAACAACAACAACAACAACAACAATGTCAACAACAACAACAACGTCAAATAAACAACAACAACAACGTCAAATAAACAACAACGTCAAAAACATCAACAATGTCAAATAAGCAACAACAACAACAACTATGTCAACAACAACAACAACGTCAAATAAACAACAACAACAACATCGTCAACAA
>OX451739.1:317772268-317927268 GCA_948472305.1 Vicia faba | reverse complement strand
ATAAACAACAACAACAACATCAAATAAACAACAACAAAAACAATAACTACATCAACAACAACAAAAATGTCAAATAAACAACAACAACAACAACGTCAACAACAACAACTACGTCAAATAAACAACAACAACGTCAAATAAACAATAACAACAACAACAAAGTCAACAATAACAACGTCAAATAAACAACAACAACAACAACAACGTCAAATAAACAACAACAACAACATCAAATAAACAACAACAAGAACAACGTCAAATAAATAACAACAACAACAACATCAACAACAACAACGTCAAATAAACATCAAAAACAACGACAAGAACAACGTCAAATAAACAACAATAACAACAACGTCAACTAAACAACAACAACAACAACATCAAATAAACAACAACCACAACAACAACGTCAAATAAACAACAACAACAACAATAACGTCAAATAAACAACAAAAACAAAAACAACAATGTCACCAACATTAACAACGTCAAATAAACAACAACAATAACAACGTCAAATAAACAACAACAACAACAACAACAACAACAACGTCAACAACAACAAAAACATCAAATAAACCACAACAACAACAATAACAACGTTAAAAATAACAACAACAATAACGTCAAATAAACAACAACGTCAAATAAACAATAACAACAACAACAACAACGTCAAATAACAACAACAACAACAACGTCAAATAAACAACAACAACAACGTCAAATAAACAACAACAACAACAACAACGTCAAATAAATAACATCAACAACAACAACGTCAAATAAATAACAACAACAACAACAACGCCAAATAAACAACAACAACAACAACTATAATAACAACAACAAAGTGAAATAAACAACAGCAACAACAACGTCAACAACATTAACAACGTGAAATAAACAACAACAACAAAACCTCCAAATAAACAACAACAACAACAACGTCAACAACAATAACAACGTCAAATAAACAACAACAACAACAACGTCAAATAAACAACAACAACAATAACGTCAAATAAAAAACAGCAAATACAACGTCAAATAAACAACAACAATAACAACAACGTCAAATAAGAAACAACAACAACAACAAATACAACAACAACAACATCAACAACAACAACGTCAAATAAACAACAACAAAAAAAACGTCAAATAAACAACAACTACAACGTCAACAACAACAACTATGTCAAATAAACAACAACAACAACAACGTCAAATAAACAACAACGTCAAATAAATAACAACAACGTCAAATAAACAACAACAACAACAACGACGTCAACAACAACAACAATGTCAAGTAAACAACAACAACGACGTCAACAACAACAACAACAATGTCAAGTAAACAACAACAACAACAACACCGTCAACAACAACAACAACAATGTCAAATAAACAACAACAACATCGTCAAATAAACAACAACAACAACGTCAACGTCAACAACAACAACAACGTCAAATAAACAACAACGACAACAACAACGTCAAATAAACAACAACGTCAACAACAACAACAACAACAACGTCAAACAACAATTATGTCAACAACAACAACAACGTCAAACAACAACTATGTCAACAACAACAACAACAACGTCGAATAAACAACAACAACAACATCAACAACAACAACAACAATGTCAAATAAACAACAACAACAACACCGTCAACAACAACAACAATGTCAAATAAATAACAACAACAACGTCAAGTAAACAACAACAACAAAGTCAACAACAATAACAACGTCAAATAAACAACAACAACAACAACGTCAAATAAACAACAACGTCAACAACAACAACAACGTCAACAACAACAACAACGTGAAATAAACAACAACAACTATGTCAACAACAACAACAACATCAAATAAATAACAACAACAACGTCAACAACAACAATAACAACGTCAAATAAACAACAACTACAATGTCAACAACAACAACTACGTCAAATAAACAACAACAACAACGTCAAATAAACAATAAAAACAACAACAACGTCAACAACAACAACGTCAAATAAACAACAACGTCAAATAAATAACAACAACGTCTAATAAACAACAACAACAACAACAACGTCAACAACAACAATAACAATGTCAAGTAAACAACAACAACGACGTCAACAACAACAACAACGTCAAGTAAACAACAACAACAACACCGTCAACAACAACAACAACAATGTCAAATAAACAACAACAACATCGTCAAATAAACAACAACAACAACGTCAACAACAACAACAACGTCAAATAAACAACAACGACAACGACAACGTCAAATAAACAACAACGTCAACAACAACAACAACAACGTCAAAAAACAACTATGTCAACAACAACAACAACGTCAAATAAACAACAACGACAACGACAACGTCAAATAAACAACAACGTCAACAACCACAACAACAACAACGTCAAACAACAACTATGTCAACAACAACAACAACGTCAAACAACAACAACAACAACAACGTCGAATAAACAACAACAACAACGTCAACAACAACAACAAAAATGTCAAATAAACAACCACAACAACACCGTCAACAACAACAACAATGTCAAATAAATAACAACAACAATGTCAAATAAACAACAACAACAACGTCAACAACAATAACAACGTCAAATAAACAACAACAACAACGTCAAATAAACAACAACGTCAACAACAACAACAACAACGTGAAATAAACAACAACAACTATGTCAACAACAACAACAACATCAAATAAATAACAACAACAACGTCAACAACAACAACAACGTCAAATAAACAACAACATCAACAACATCAAATAAACAACAACAACAACACCGTCAAATAACAACAAATACAACAACAACGTCAAATAAATAACAACAACAACAACAACGCCAAATAAACAACAACAACAACAACAATAATAACAACAACAACAATAATAACAACAATAACGTGAAATAAACAACAGCGACAACAACGTCAACAACATTAACAACGTCAAATAAACAATAACAACGTCAAATAAACAACAACAACAACGACGTCAAATAAACAACAACAACAATAACGTCAAATAAACAACAGCAACAACAACGTCAAATAAACAACAACAATAACAACAACGTCAAATAAGCAACAAGAACAACAACAAATACAACAACAACAACAACAACAACTACAACGTCAAATAAACAACAACAAAAACAACAACAACATCAACAACAACAAAAAACGTCAAATAAACAACAACTACAACGTCAACAACAACAACTACGTCAAATAAACAACAACAACAACGTCAAATAAACAACAACAACAACAATAACGTCAATAAACAAAAGCCACAACAACGTCAAATAAACAACAACAATAACAACAACGTCAAATAAGGAACAACAACAATAACAAATACAACAACAACAACTACAACGTCAAATAAACAAACACAAAAACAACAACAACACCAACAACAACAAAAACGTCAAATAAACAACAACTACAACGTCAACAACAACTACGTCAAATAAACGACAACAACAACAACGTCAACAACAACAACGTCAAATAAACAACAACGTCAAATAAATAACAACAACGTCAAATAAACAACAACAACAACAACAATGTCAAATAATCAACAACAACAAAAACAACAACGTCAAATAAACAACAACAACGACGTCAACAACAACAACAACAACAATGTCAAATAAACAACAACGTCAACAACAACAACAACGTCAAAAAACAACTATGTCAACAACAACAACGTCAAACAACAACTATGTCAACAACAACAACAACAACAACGTCAAATAACAAAAACAACGTCAAATAAACAACAATAACAACGTCAAATAAACAACAACAACAACAACAACAACGTCAAATAAACAACAACAACAACGTCAAATAAACAACAACAACAAAAACAACGTCAAATAAATAACAACAACAACGTCAAATAAACAACAACACCAACAACGTCAACAACAACAACAACAACAATGTCAAATAAACAACAACAACAGCAACAACAACAACAACAACGACAAATAAACAACAACAACAACAATGTCAACAACAACAACGTCAAATAAACAATAACAACAACGTCAAATAAACAATAATAACTAAAATAACGTCAAATAAACAATAACAACTAAAACAACGTCAAATAAACAACAACAACAACGTCAAATAAACAACAACACCAACAACATCAACAAGAACAACAACAATGTCAAATAAACAACAACAATAACAACGTCAACAACAACAACAATGTCAAATAAACAACAACAACAACGACAAATAAACAACAACAACAACGTCAACAACAACAACAACGTCAAATAAACAACAACAATGTCAACAACAACAACAACGTCAAATAAACAACAACTACAACGACAAATAAACAACAACAACAACGTCAACAACCACAACAACGTCAAATAAACAACAACAACAACTATGTCAACAACAACAACGACGTCAAATAAACAACAACAACAACAACAACAACGTCAACAACAACAACGTCAAATAAACAACAACAACAACAACGTCAAATAAACAACAACAACAACAACGTCAAATAAATAACAACAACAACAACAACGTCAAATAAACAATAACAACAACAACAACAATAACAACAACAACAACGTGAAATAAACAACAGCAACAACAATGTCAACAACAACAACAACGTCAAATAAACAACAACAACATCAGATAAACAACAACAACAACGTCAAATAAACAACAACAACAACGTGAAATAAAAAACGGTAATAACAACAACATCAAATAAGCAACAACAACAAATACAACAACAACAACAACGTCAAATAACAACAACAACAACGTCAAATAAACAACAACAAAAACAACAACTACATCAACAACAATAAAAACGTCAAATAAACAACAACAACAACGTCAACAACAACAACTACGTCAAATAAACAACAACAACGTCAAATAAACAATAACAACAACAACAAAGTCAACAACAACAACGTCAAATAAACAACAACAACAACTACGTCAAATAAACAACAACAACAACATCAAATAAACAACAACAAGAACAACGTCAAATAAACAACAACAACAACAACATCAACAACAACAACGTCAAATAAACAACAAAAACAACGACAACAACAACGTCAAATAAACAACAATAACAACAACGTCAACTAAACAACAACAACAACAACAACATCAAATAAACAACAACCACAACAACAACGTCAAATAAACAACAACAACAACAACAACGTCAAATAAACAACAAAAACAACAACAACAATGTCACCAACATTAACAACGTCAAATAAACAACAACAATAACAAGGTCAAATAAACAACAACAACAACAACAACGTCAACAACAACAAAAACATCAAATAAACAACAACAACAACAATAACAACGTTAAAAATAACAACAACAATAACGTCAAATAAACAACAACGTCAAATAACAACAACAACAACGTCAAATAAACAACAACAACAACGTCAAATAAACAACAACAACAACAACAACGTCAAATAAATAACATCAACAACAACAACGTCAAATAAATAACAACAACAACAACAACGCCAAATAAACAACAACAACTATAATAACAACAACAAAGTGAAATAAACAACAGCCACAACAACGTCAACAACATTAACAACGCCAAATAAACAACAACAATAACGCCAAATAAACAACAACAACGCCAAATAAACAACAACAACAACATAAACGTCAAATAAACAACAACAACAACGTCAAATAAACAACAACAACAATAACGTCAAATAAAAAACAGCAAATACAACGTCAAATAAACAACAACAATAACAACAATGTCAAATAAGCAACAACAACAACAACAAATACAACAACAACAACAACAACAACAACAACGTCAAATAAACAACAACAAAAACAACAACAACAACAAAAATGTCAAATAAACAACAACTACAATGTCAACAACAACAACTACGTCAAATAAACAACAACAACAACAACAACGTCAAATAAACAATAAAAACAACAACAACGTCAACAACAACAACGCCAAATAAACAACAACGTCAAATAAATAACAACAACGTCAAATAAACAACAACAACAACAACGACGTCAACAACAACAACAACAATGTCAAGTAAACAACAACAACGACGTCAACAACAACAACAACAATGTCAAATAAACAACAACAACAACAACGCTAACAACATCAACTAAGTCAAATAAACAACAACAACAACAACGTCAAATAAAAAACAACAACAACAATGTCAATAACAACGTCAAATAAACAACAACAACAACGTTAAATAAACAACAACAACTAAAACAACGTCAAATAAACAACAACAACAACGTCAAATAAACAACAACACCAACAACGTCAACAACAACAACAACAATGTCAAATAAACAACAACAACAACAACGTCAACAACAACAACAATGTCAAATAAACAACAACAAAAACGTCAAATAAACAACAACAACGTCAAATAAACAACAACAACAACGTCAACAACAACAACAACGTCAAATAAACAACAACAATAACTATGTGAACAACAACAACAACGTCAAATAAACAACAACAACAACAACGTCAACAACAACAACGTCAAATAAACAACAACAACAACAACTTCAAATAAACAACAACAACAACAACGTCAAATAAACAACAACAACAACAACATGAAATAAACAACAGTAACAACAATGTCAACAACATTAACAACGTCAAATAAACAACAACAACAACAACAACAACAACATTAAATAAACAACAACAACAACAACATTAAATAAACAACAACAACAACAACAACGTCAACAACAACAACGTCAAATAAACAACAACAACAACAACGTCAAATAAACAACAACAACAACAACGTCAAATAAACAACAACAACAACAACAACGTCAACAACAACAACAATGTCAAATAAACAACAATAACAACAACGTCAAATAAACAACAAAAACAACGACAACAACAACGTCAAATAAACAACAATAACAACAACGTCAACTAAACAACAACAACAACAACAACATCAAATAAACAACAACCACAACAACAACGTCAAATAAACAACGACAACAACAACAACAACAACATCAAATAAACAACAAAAACAACACCAACAATGTCACCAACATTAACAACGTCAAATAAACAACAACAATAACAAGGTCAAATAAACAACAACAACAACAACAACGTCAACAACAACAAAAACATCAAATAAACAACAACAACAACAATAACAACGTTAAAAATAACAACAACAATAACGTCAAATAAACAACAACGTCAAATAACAACAACAACAACGTCAAATAAACAACAACAACAACGTCAAATAAACAACAACAACAACAACAACGTCAAATAAATAACATCAACAACAACAACGTCAAATAAATAACAACAACAACAACAACGCCAAATAAACAACAACAACTATAATAACAACAACAAAGTGAAATAAACAACAGCAACAACAACGTCAACAACATTAACAACGCCAAATAAACAACAACAACAACGCCAAATAAACAACAACAACGCCAAATAAACAACAACAACAACATAAACGTCAAATAAACAACAACAACAACGTCAAATAAACAACAACAACAATAACGTCAAATAAAAAACAGCAAATACAACGTCAAATAAACAACAACAATAACAACAATGTCAAATAAGCAACAACAACAACAACAAATACAACAACAACAACAACAACAACAACAACAACAACGTCAAATAAACAACAACAAAAACAACAACAAAAATGTCAAATAAACAACAACTACAATGTCAACAACAACAACTACGTCAAATAAACAACAACAACAACAACAACGTCAAATAAACAATAAAAACAACAACAACGTCAACAACAACAACGCCAAATAAACAACAACGTCAAATAAATAACAACAACGTCAAATAAACAACAACAACAACAACGACGTCAACAACAACAACAACAATGTCAAGTAAACAACAACAACGACGTCAACAACAACAACAACAATGTCAAATAAACAACAACAACAACAACGTTAACAACATCAACTAAGTCAAATAAACAACAACAACAACGTCAAATAAAAAACAACAACAACAATGTCAACAACAACGTCAAATAAACAACAACAACAACGTTAAATAAACAACAACAACTAAAACAACGTCAAATAAACAACAACAACAACGTCAAATAAACGACAACACCAACAACAATGTCAAATAAACAACAACAACAACGTCAACAACAACAACAATGTCAAATAAACAACAACAACAACGTCAAATAAACAACAACAACGTCAAATAAACAACAACAACAACGTCAACAACAACAACAACGTCAAATAAACAACAACAACAACTATGTCAACAACAACAACAACGTCAAATAAACAACAACAACAACGTCAACAACAACAACGTCAAATAAACAACAACAACAACAACAACTTCAAATAAACAACAACAACAACAACAACATCAAATAAACAACAACAACAACATGAAATAAACAACAGTAACAACAATGTCAACAACATTAACAACGTCAAATAAACAACAACAACAACAACAACATTAAATAAACAACAACAACAACAACGTCAACAACAACAACGTCAAATAAACAACAACAACAACAACGTCAAATAAACAACAACAACAACAACGTCAAATAAACAACAACAACAACAACAACGTCAACAACAACAACAATGTCAAATAAACAACAACAACAACAACGTCAAATAAACAACAAAAACAACGACAAAAAAAACGTTAAATAAACAACAACAACAACAATAACATCAAATAAACAACAACAACAATAACAACAATAACAATAACAACAACAACGTCAAATAAATAACAACAACAACAACGTCAAATAAACAACAACAACAACATCAAATAAACAACAACAAAAACAACAACTACATCAACAACAACAAAAACGTCAAATAAACAACAACAACAACGTCAACAACAACAACTACGTCAAATAAACAACAACAACTACGTCAAATAAACAATAACAACAACAACAACGTCAAATAAACAACAACAACAAGGTCAAATAAACAACAACAACAACAACAACAACGTCAAATAAACAACAACAACAACATCAACAACAACAACAATGTCAAATAAACAACAACAACAACAATAACACCGTCAACAACAACAACAATGTCAAATAAACAATAACAACAACAACATCAAGTAAACAACAACAACAACAACGTCAACAACAACAACAACAACCGCAAATAAACAACAACAACAACAACGTCAAATAAACAACAATGTCAACAACAACAACGTCAAATAAACAACAACAACAACAACGTCAAATAGACAACAACAACAACGTCAAATCAACAACAACAACAACAACAACGTCAAATCAACAACAAAAACAACGACAACAACAACGTCAAATAAACAACAACAAAAACAACAACGTCAACTAAACAACAACAACAATAACAACAACGTAAAATAAACAACAACCACAAGAACAACGTCAAATAAACAACAACAACAACAACAACGTCAAATAAACAACCAAAACAACAATAACAATGTCAACAACATTAACAACGTCAAATAAACAACAACAACAACAACAACGTCAAATAAACAACAACAACAACGTCAACAACAACAACGTCAAATAAACAACAACAACAACAATAACAACGTTAAAAATAACAACAACAACAATAACAACGTTAAAAATAACAACAACAATTACGCCAAATAAACAACAACAACAACAACAACAACGTCAAATAAACAACAACAACAATAACAAATACAACAACAACAACGTCAAATCACAACAACAACGTCAAATAAACAACAACAACAACAACGTCAAATAAACAACAACAACAACAACGTCAAATAAACAACAACAACAACAACAACAACGTCAAATAAACAACAACAACAACAACAATGTCAATAACAACGTCAAATAAACAACAACAACAACGTCAAATAAACAACAACAACTAAAACAACGTCAAATAAACAACAACAACGTCAAATAAACAACAACAACTAAAACAACGTCAAATAAACAACAACAACGTCAATTAAACAACAACACCAACAACGTCAACAACAACAACAACAATGTCAAATAAACAACAACAACAACAACGTCAACAACAACAACAATGTCAAATAAACAACAACAACAACGTCAAATAAACAACAACAACAACAACGTTAAATAAACAACAACAACAACAACGTCTACAACAACAACAACGTCAAATAAACAACAACAACAACTATGTCAACAATAACAACAACGTCAAATAAACAACAACAACAACAACAACAATGTCAACAACAACAACGTCAAATAAACAACAACAACAACGTCAAATAAACAACGACAACTAAAACAACGTCAAATAAACAACAACAACAACAACAACGTCAAATAAACAACAACAACAACAACGTCAACAACAACAACAACAATGTCAAATAAACAACAACAATAACAACGTCAACAACAACAATGTCAAATAAACAACAACAACAACGTCAAATAAACAACAACAACAATGTCAACAACAACAACAACGTCAAATAAACAACAACAACAACGTCAAATAAACAACAACAACAACGTCAACAACAGCAACAACATCAAATAAACAGCAACAAAAACAACTATGTCAACAACAACAACAACGTCAAATAAACAACAACAACAACGTCAAAAACAACAACAACGTCAAATAAACAACAACAACAACGTCAAATAAACAACAACAACAACAACGTCAAATAAATAACAACTACAACAACAACGTCAAGTAAACAACAACAACAACAACAACAACAATAACAACAACAACAACAACTTGAAATAAACAACAGCAACAACAACAATGTCAAATAAACAACAACAACAGCCACAACGTCAACAACAACAACAATGTCAAATAAACAACAACAACAATGTCCAATAAACAACAACAACAACAACAACAATGTCAACAACAACAACAACGTCAAATAAACAACAACAACAACGTCAAATAAACAACAACGTCAAAAACATCAACAATGTCAAATAAGCAACAACAACAACAACTATGCCAACAACAACAACAACGTCAAATAAACAACAACAACAACAACGTCAACAACAACTACGTTAAATAAACAACAACAACAACAACAATGTCAAATAAATAACAACATCAACACCGTCAAATAAACAACAACAACAACAACAATGTCAAATAAACAACAACAACAACGTCAAATAAACAACAACAACAACAACGTCAAATAAACAACAACAACAACGTCAACAACAACAACAAGGTCAAATAAACAACAACAACAACAAAAACGTCAACAACAACAACAACGTCAAATAAACAACAACAACGTCAAATAAACAATAACAACAACAATGTCAAATAAACAACAACAACGTCAAATAAACAAGAACAACAGCAACAACGTCAAATAAACAACAACAACAACAACAACAATAACAACACAAACAACGTCAAATAAATAACAACAACAACAACAACAACAACAACAACAACGTCAACAACAACAACAACGTCAAATAAACAACAACAACAACAACATCAAATAAACAACAACAACAACAATAACATCAAATAAACAACAACAATAACAACAATAACAATAACAACAACAACGTCAAATAAATAACAACAACAACAACGTCAAATAAACAACAACAACAACATCAAATAAACAACAACAAAAACAACAACTACATCAACAACAACAAAAACGTCAAATAAACAACAACAACAACTACGTCAAATAAACAACAACAACTACATCAAATAAACAATAACAACAACAACAACGTCAACAACAAAAACGTCAAATAAACAACAACAACAATGTCAAATAAACAACAACAACAACGTCAAATAAACACCAACAACAACAACGTCAAATAAACAACAACAACAACATCAACAATAACAACAACAATGTCAAATAAACAACAACAACAACAACAATAACACCGTCAACAACAACAACAATGTCAAATAAACAATAACAACAACAACGTCAAGTAAACAACAACAACAACAACGTCAACAACAACAACAACAACGTCAAATAAACAACAACAACGTCAAATAAACAACAATGTCAACAACAACAACGTCAAATAAACAACAACAACAACAACATCAAATAGACAACAACAACAACGTCAAATCAACAACAACAACAACAACGTCAAATAAACAACAAAAACAACGACAACAACAACGTCAAATAAACAACAACAAAAACAACAACGTCAACTAAACAACAACAACAATAACAACAACGTAAAATAAACAACAACCACAACAACATCGTCAAATAAACAACAACAACAACAACGTCAAATAAACAACAAAAACAACAATAAAAATATGTCAACAACATTAACAACGTCAAATAAACAACAACAACAACAACGTCAAATAAACAACAACAACAACAACGTCAAATAAACAACAACAACAACAACAATAACAACGTTAAAAATAACAACAACAATTACGCCAAATAAACAACAACAACAACAACAACGTCAAATAAACAACAACAACAACAACAACAAATGCAACAACAACAACGTCAAATAACAACAACAACGTCAAATAAACAACAACAACAACGTCAAATAAACAACAACAACAACAACGTCAAATAAACAACAACAACAACAACAACGTCAACAACAACAAAAACGTCAAATAAACAAGAACAACAACAACGTTAACAACATCAACTAAGTCAAATAAACAACAACAACAACAACGTCAAATAAAAAACAACAACAACAATGTCAACAACAACGTCAAATAAACAACAACAACAACGTCAAATAAACAACAACAACTAAAACAACGTCAAATAAATAACAACAACAACGTCAAATAAACAACAACACCAACAACGTCAACAACAACAACAACAATGTCAAATAAACAACAACAACAATGTCAAATAAACAACAACAACGTCAAATAAACAACAACAACGTCAAATAACCAACAACAACAACGTCAACAACAACAACAACGTCAAATAAACAACAACAACAACTATGTCAACAACAACAACAACGTCAAATAAACAATAACAACAACAACGTCAACAACAACAACGTCAAATAAACAACAACAACAACAACAACGTCAAATAAACAACAACAACAACGTCAAATAAATAACAACAACAACAACAACAACAACGTCAAATAAACAACAACAACAACAACAATAACAACAACAACAACATGAAATAAACAACAGTAACAACAATGTCAACAACATTAACAACGTCAAATAAACAACAACAATAACAACGTCAAATAAACAACAACAACAACAACAACAACGTCAACAACAACAACAATGTCAAATAAAAAACAACAACAACAACAACAACGTCAAATAAACAACAACAACAACGACAAAAAAAGCGTTAAATAAACAACAACAACAACAACAACGTCAAATAAACAACAACAACAACAACAATGTCAAATAAACAACAACAACAACAACGTCAAATAAACAACAACAACAACAACAATAACAACAACAACAACAACAACGTCAAATAAACAACAACAACAACAACGTCAAATAAACAACAACAACAACGTCAAATAAACAACAACAAAAACAACAACTACATCAACAACAACAAAAATGTCAAATAAACAACAACAACAACAACGTCAACAACAACAACTACGTCAAATAAACAACAACAACGTCAAATAAACAATAACAACAACAACAAAGTCAACAACAACAACAACGTCAAATAAACAACAACAACAACATCAAATAAACAACAACAAGAACAACGTCAAATAAATAACAACAACAACAACATCAACAACAACAACGTCAAATAAACATCAAAAACAACGACAAGAACAACGTCAAATAAACAACAATAACAACAACGTCAACTAAACAACAACAACAACAACAACATCAAATAAACAACAACCACAACAACAACGTCAAATAAACAACAACAACAACAATAACGTCAAATAAACAACAAAAACAACAACAACAATGTCACCAACATTAACAACGTCAAATAAACAACAACAATAACAACGTCAAATAAACAACAACAACAACAACAACGTCAACAACAACAAAAACATCAAATAAACCAGAACAAGAACAATAACAACGTTAAAAATAACAACAACAATAACGTCAAATAAACAACAACGTCAAATAAACAATAACAACAACAACAACAACAACGTCAAATAACAACAACAACAACGTCAAATAAACAACAACAACAACGTCAAATAAACAACAACAACAACAACAACGTCAAATAAATAACATCAACAACAACAACGTCAAATAAATAACAACAACAACAACAACGCCAAATAAACAACAACAACAACAACTATAATAACAACAACAAAGTGAAATAAACAACAGCAACAACAACGTCAACAACATTAACAACGTGAAATAAACGACAACAACAAAACCTCCAAATAAACAACAACAACAACAACGTCAACAACAATAATAACGTCAAATAAACAACAACAACAACGTCAAATAAACAACAACAACAATAATGTCAAATAAAAAACAGCAAATACAACGTCAAATAAACAACAACAATAACAACAACGTCAAATAAGAAACAACAACAACAACAAATACAACAACAACAACATCAACAACAACAACGTCAAATAAACAACAACAAAAACAACAACAATAAAAAAAACGTCAAATAAACAACAACTACAACGTCAACAACAACAACTATGTCAAATAAACAACAACAACAACAACGTCAAATAAACAACAACGTCAAATAAACAACAACAACAACAACGACGTCAACAACAACAACAATGTCAAGTAAACAACAACAACGACGTCAACAACAACAACAACAATGTCAAGTAAACAACAACAACAACAACACCGTCAACAACAACAACAACAATGTCAAATAAACAACAACAACATCGTCAAATAAACAACAACAACAACGTCAACGTCAACAACAACAACAACGTCAAATAAACAACAACGACAACAACAACGTCAAATAAACAACAACGTCAACAACAACAACAACAACGTCAAACAACAACTATGTCAACAACAACAACAACGTCAAACAACAACAATGTCAACAACAACAACAACAACGTCGAATAAACAACAACAACAACATCAACAACAACAACAACAATGTCAAATAAACAACAACAACAACACCGTCAACAACAACAACAATGTCAAATAAATAACAACAACAACGTCAAGTAAACAACAACAACAAAGTCAACAACAATAACAACGTCAAATAAACAACAACAACAACGTCAAATAAACAACAACGTCAACAACAACAACAACGTCAACAACAACAACAACGTGAAATAAACAACAACAACTATGTCAACAACAACAACAACATCAAATAAATAACAACAACAACGTCAACAACAACAATAACAACGTCAAATAAACAACAACTACAATGTCAACAACAACAACTACGTCAAATAAACAACAACAACAACGTCAAATAAACAATAAAAACAACAACAACGTCAACAACAACAATGTCAAATAAACAACAACGTCAAATAAATAACAACAACGTCTAATAAACAACAACAACAACAACAACGTCAACAACAACAACAACAATGTCAAGTAAACAACAACAACGACGTCAACAACAACAACAACGTCAAGTAAACAACAACAACAACACCGTCAACACCAACAACAACAATGTCAAATAAACAACAACAACATCGTCAAATAAACAACAACAACAACGTCAACAACAACAACAACGTCAAATAAACAACAACGACAACGACAACGTCAAATAAACAACAACGTCAACAACAACAACAACAACGTCAAAAAACAACTATGTCAACAGCAACAACAACGTCAAATAAACAACAACGACAACGACAACGTCAAATAAACAACAACGTCAACAACAACAACAACAACAACAACAACGTCAAACAACAACAACAACGTCAAACAACAACAACAATAACAACGTCGAATAAACAACAACAACAACGTCAACAACAACAACAACAATGTCAAATAAACAACCACAACAACACCGTCAACAACAACAACAATGTCAAATAAATAACAAAAAAAACGTCAAATAAACAACAACAACAACGTCAACAACAATAACAACGTCAAATAAACAACAACAACAACGTCAAATAAACAACAACGTCAACAACAACAACAACAACGTGAAATAAACAACAACAACTATGTCAACAACAACAACAACATCAAATAAATAACAACAACAACGTCAACAACAACAACAACGTCAAATAAACAACAACATCAACAACATCAAATAAACAACAACAACAACACCGTCAAATAACAACAAATACAACAACAACGTCAAATAAATAACAACAACAACAACAATGCCAAATAAACAACAACAACAACAACAATAATAACAACAACAACAATAATAACAACAACAACGTGAAATAAACAACAACGACAACAACGTCAACAACATTAACAACGTCAAATAAACAATAACAACGTCAAATAAACAACAACAACAACAACAACAACAACGTCAAATAAACAACAACAACAATAACGTCAAATAAACAACAGCAACAACAACGTCAAATAAACAACAACAATAACAACAACGTCAAATAAGCAACAAGAACAACAACAAATACAACAACAACAACAACAACAACAACTACAAAGTCAAATAAACAATAACAAAAACAACAACAACATCAACAACAACAAAAAACGTCAAATAAACAACAACTACAACGTCAACAACAACAACTACGTCAAATAAACAACAACAACAACGTCAAATAAACAACAACAACAACAATAACGTCAATAAACAAAAGCCACAACAACGTCAAATAAACAACAACAATAACAACAACGTCTAATAAGGAACAACAACAATAACAAATACAACAACAACAACAACTATAACGTCAAATAAACAACAACAAAAACAACAACAACACCAACAAAAACAACGTCAAATAAATAACAACAACAACGTCAAATAAACAACAACATCAACAACGTCAACAACAACAACAACAACAATGTCAAATAAACAACAACAACAGCAACAACAGCAACAACAACAACAACGTCAAATAAACAACAACAACAACAATGTCAACAACAACAACGTCAAATAAACAACAACAACAACGTCAAATAAACAATAACAACTAAAACAACGTCAAATAAACAATAACAACTAAAACAACGTCAAATAAACAACAACAACAACGTCAAATAAACAACAACACCAACAACGTCAACAACAACAACAACAATGTCAAATAAACAACAACAATAACAACGTCAACAACAACAACAATGTCAAATAAACAACAACAACAACGTCAAATAAACAATAACAACAACAATGTCAACAACAACAACAACGTCAAATAAACAACAACAACAACGACAAATAAACAACAACAACAACGTCAACAACAACAACAACGTCAAATAAACAACAACAACAACTATGTCAACAACAACAACGACGTCAAATAAACAACAACAACAACAACAACGTCAACAACAACAACATCAAATAAACAACAACAACAACGTCAAATAAACAACAACAACAACAACGTCAAATAAATAACAACAACAACAACAACGTCAAATAAACAATAACAACAACAACAACAATAACAACAACAACAACGTGAAATAAACAACAGCAACAACAATGTCAACAACAACAACAACGTCAAATAAACAACAACAACATCAGATAAACAACAACAACAACGTCAAATAAACAACAACAACAACGTGAAATAAAAAACGGTAATAACAACAACATCAAATAAGCAACAACAACAAATACAACAACAACAACAACGTCAAATAACAAAAACAACGACAAAAAAAACGTTAAATAAACAACAACAACAACAACGTCAAATAAACAACAACAACAACGTCAAATAAACAACAACAAAAACAACAACTACATCAACAACAACAAAAACGTCAAATAAACAACAACAACAACGTCAACAACAACAACTACGTCAAATAAACAACAACAACGTCAAATAAACAATAACAACAACAACAAAGTCAACAACAACAACGTCAAATAAACAACAACAACAACTACGTCAAATAAACAACAACAACAACATCAAATAAACAACAACAAGAACAACGTCAAATAAACAACAACAACAACAACATCAACAACAACAACGTCAAATAAACAACAAAAACAACGACAACAACAACGTCAAATAAACAACAATAACAACAACGTCAACTAAACAACAACAACAACAACATCAAATAAACAACAACCACAACAACAACGTCAAATAAACAACAACAACAACAACAACGTCAAATAAACAACAAAAACAACAACAACAATGTCACCAACATTAACAACGTCAAATAAACAACAACAATAACAAGGTCAAATAAACAACAACAACAACAACAACGTCAACAACAACAAAAACATCAAATAAACAACAACAACAACAATAACAACGTTAAAAATAACAACAACAATAACGTCAAATAAACAACAACGTCAAATAACAACAACAACAACGTCAAATAAACAACAACAACAACGTCAAATAAACAACAACAACAACAACAACGTCAAATAAATAACATCAACAACAACAACGTCAAATAAATAACAACAACAACAACAACGCCAAATAAACAACAACAACTATAATAACAACAACAAAGTGAAATAAACAACAGCAACAACAACGTCAACAACATTAACAACGCCAAATAAACAACAACAACAACAACGCCAAATAAACAACAACAACGCCAAATAAAC
The DNA here is from genome assembly GCA_948472305.1 of Vicia faba. Taxonomy (NCBI): domain Eukaryota; kingdom Viridiplantae; phylum Streptophyta; class Magnoliopsida; order Fabales; family Fabaceae; genus Vicia; species Vicia faba. The sequence goes on along the minus strand of OX451739.1, from coordinate 317,908,159 downwards.
AACAACAACAACATAAACGTCAAATAAACAACAACAACGTCAAATAAACAACAACAACAATAACGTCAAATAAAAAACAGCAAATACAACGTCAAATAAACAACAACAATAACAACAATGTCAAATAAGCAACAACAACAACAACAAATACAACAACAACAACAACAACAACAACGTCAAATAAACAACAACAAAAACAACAACAACAACAAAAATGTCAAATAAACAACAACTACGTCAAATAAACAACAACAACAACAACAACAACAACAACGTCAAATAAACAATAAAAACAACAACAACGTCAACAACAACAACGCCAAATAAACAACAACGTCAAATAAATAACAACAACGTCAAATAAACAACAACAACAACGACGTCAACAACAACAACAACAATGTCAAGTAAACAACAACAACGACGTCAACAACAACAACAACAATGTCAATTAAACAACAACAATAACAACACCGTCAACCACAACAACAACAATGTCAAATAAACAACAACAACATCGTCAAATAAACAACAACAACAACAACGTCAACAACAACAACGTCAAATAAACAACAACGACAACAACAACGTCAAATAAACAACAACGTCAACAACAACAACAACAATGTCAAACAACAACTATGTCAACAACAACAACAACATCAAACAATAACTATGTCAACAACAACAACAACAACGTCGAATAAACAACAACAACAACAACGTCAACAACAACAACAACAATGTTAAATAAACAACAACAAAAACACCGTCAACAACAACAACAATGTCAAATAAATAACAACAACAACGTCAAATAAACAACAACAACAACAACAACGTCAACAACAATAACAACGTCAAATAAACAACAACAACAACGTCAAATAAACAACAACGTGAAATAAACAACAACAACTATGTCAACAACAACAACAACATCAAATAAATAACAACAACAACGTCAACAACAACAATAACAACGTCAAATAAACAACAACGTCAAATAAACTACAACTACAACGTCACCAACAACAACTACGTCAAATAAACAACAACAACAACAACAACGTCAAATAAACAAAAAAAAAACAACAACGTCAACAACAACAACGTCAAATAAACAACAACGTCAAATAAATAACAACGACGTCAAATAAACAACAACAACAACGACGTCAACAACAACAACAATGTCAAGTAAACAACAACAACGACGTCAACAACAACAACAACAATGTCAAGTAAACAACAACAACAACACCGTCAACAACAACCACAACAATGTCAAATAAACAACAACAACATCGTCAAATAAACAACAACAACAACGTCAACAACAACAACTATGTCAACAACAACAACAACGTCGAATAAACAACAACAACAACGTCAACAACAACAACAACGATGTCAAATAAACAACAACAACAACACCGTCAACAACAACAACAATGTCAAATAAATAACAACAACAACGTCAAATAAACAACAACAACAACGTCAACAACAATAACAACGTCAAATAAACAACAACAACAACAACGTCAAATAGACAACAACGTCAACAACAACAACAACGTGAAATAAACAACAACAACAACAACAACAACAACAACAACAACAATAACAACGTCAAATAAACAACAACAACAACAACGTCAAATAAACAACAACAACAACAACAACAACGTCAACAACAACAACGTCAAATAAACAACAACAACAACAATAACAACGTTAAAAATAACAACAACAATTACGCCAAATAAACAACAACAACAACGTCAAATAAACAACAACAACAACAAATACAACAACAACAACGTCAAATAAACAACAACAACAACGTCAAATAAACAACAACAACAACAACAACAACGTCAACAACAACAAAAACGTCAAATAAACAACAACAACAACAACGTTAACAACATCAACTAAGTCAAATTAACAACAATAACAACGTCAAATAAAAAACAACAACAACAATGTCAACAACAACGTCAAATAAACAACAACAACAACGTCAAATAAACAACAACAACTAAAACAACGTCAAATAAACAACAACAACAACGTCAAATAAACAACAACACCAACAACGTCAACAACAACAACAACAATGTCAAATAAACAACAACAACAACGTCAACAACAACAACAATGTCAAATAAACAACAACAACAACGTCAAATAAACAACAACAACGTCAAATAAACAACAACAACAACGTCAACAACAACAACAACGTCAAATAAACAACAACAACAACTATGTCAACAACAACAACAACAACGTCAAATAAACAACAACAACAACAACAACGTCAACAACAACAACGTCAAATAAACAACAACAACAACAACGTCAAATAAACAACAACAACAACGTCAAATAAATAACAACAACAACAACAACGTCAAATAAACAACAACAACAACAATAACAACAACAACAACATGAAATAAACAACAGTAACAACAATGTCAACAACATTAACAACGTCAAATAAACAACAACAACAACAACAACAACGTCAACAACAACAACGTCAAATAAACAACAACAACAACAACGTCAAATAAACAACAACAACAACAACAACGTCAAATAAACAACAACAACAACAACGTCAACAACAACAACAATGTCAAATAAACAACAACAACAACAGCGTCAAATAAACAACAAAAACAACGACAAAAAAACGTTAAATAAACAACAACAACAACAACAACAACGTCAAATAAACAACAACAACAACAACAATGTCAAATAAACAACAACAACAACAACAACGTCAAATAAACAACAACAACAACAACGTCAAATAAACAACAACAACAACAACGTCAAATAAAAAACAATAACAACGTCAAATAAACAACTACAAAAACAACAACTACATCAACAACAACAAAATGTCAAATAAACAACAACAACAACAACGTCAACAACAACAACTACGTCAAATAAACAACAACAACGTCAAATAAACAATAACAACAACAACAAAGTCAACAACAACAACGTCAAATAAACAACAACAACAACAACAACGTCAAATAAACAACAACAACAACATCAAATAAACAACAACAAGAACAACATCAAATAAATAACAACAACAACAACATCAACAACAACAACGTCAAATAAACAACAAAAACAACGACAAATAAACAACAACAACAACAACAACAACGTCAAATAAACAACAACAACAACATCAACAACAACAACAACAATGTCAAATAAACAACAACAACAACAATAACACCGTCAACAACAACAACAATGTCAAATAAACAATAACAACAACAACATCAAGTAAACAACAACAACAACAACGTCAACAACAACAACAACAACGTCAAATAAACAACAACAACAACAACGTCAAATAAACAACAATGTCAACAACAACAACGTCAAATAAACAACAACAACAACAACGTCAAATAGACAACAACAACAACGTCAAATCAACAACAACAACAACAACAACGTCAAATCAACAACAAAAACAACGACAACAACAACGTCAAATAAACAACAACAAAAACAACAACGTCAACTAAACAACAACAACAATAACAACAACGTAAAATAAACAACAACCACAAGAACAACGTCAAATAAACAACAACAACAACAACAACGTCAAATAAACAACAAAAACAACAATAACAATGTCAACAACATTAACAACGTCAAATAAACAACAACAACAACAACAACGTCAAATAAACAACAACAACAACAACGTCAACAACAACAACGTCAAATAAACAACAACAACAACAATAACAACGTTAAAAATAACAACAACAACAATAACAACGTTAAAAATAACAACAACAATTACGCCAAATAAACAACAACAACAACAACAACAACGTCAAATAAACAACAACAACAATAACAAATACAACAACAACAACGTCAAATCACAACAACAACGTCAAATAAACAACAACAACAACAACGTCAAATAAACAACAACAACAACAACGTCAAATAAACAACAACAACAACAACAACGTCAAATAAACAACAACAACAACAACAATGTCAATAACAACGTCAAATAAACAACAACAACAACGTCAAATAAACAACAACAACTAAAACAACGTCAAATAAACAACAACAACGTCAAATAAACAACAACAACTAAAACAACGTCAAATAAACAACAACAACGTCAATTAAACAACAACACCAACAACGTCAACAACAACAACAACAATGTCAAATAAACAACAACAACAATAACGTCAACAACAACAACAATGTCAAATAAACAACAACAACAACGTCAAATAAACAACAACAACAACAACGTTAAATAAACAACAACAACAACAACGTCTACAACAACAACAACGTCAAATAAACAACAACAACAACTATGTCAACAACAACAACAACGTCAAATAAACAACAACAACAACGTCACCAACAACAAAAACGTCAAATAAACAACAACAATAACTTCAAATAAACAACAACAACAACAACAATGTCAACAACAACAACGTCAAATAAACAACAACAACAACGTCAAATAAACAACGACAACTAAAACAACGTCAAATAAACAACAACAACAACAACAACAACGTCAAATAAACAACAACAACAACAACGTCAACAACAACAACAACAATGTCAAATAAACAACAACAATAACAACGTCAACAACAACAATGTCAAATAAACAACAACAACAACGTCAAATAAACAACAACAACAATGTCAACAACAACAACAACGTCAAATAAACAACAACAACAATGTCAAATAAACAACAACAACAACGTCAACAACAGCAACAACATCAAATAAACAGCAACAAAAACAACTATGTCAACAACAACAACAACGTCAAATAAACAACAACAACAACGTCAAAAACAACAACAACGTCAAATAAACAACAACAACAACGTCAAATAAACAACAACAACAACAACGTCAAATAAATAACAACTACAACAACAACGTCAAGTAAACAACAACAACAACAACAACAATAACAACAACAACAACAACTTGAAATAAACAACAGCAACAACAACAATGTCAAATAAACAACAACAACAGCCACAACGTCAACAACAACAACAATGTCAAATAAACAACAACAACAATGTCCAATAAACAACAACAACAACAACAACAACAATGTCAACAACAACAACAACGTCAAATAAACAACAACAACAACGTCAAATAAACAACAACGTCAAAAACATCAACAATGTCAAATAAGCAACAACAACAACAACTATGTCAACAACAACAACAACGTCAAATAAACAACAACAACAACAACGTCAACAACAACTACGTTAAATAAACAACAACAACAACAACAATGTCAAATAAACAACAACAACAACAACGTCAAATAAACAACAACAACAACAACGTCAAATAAACAACAACAACAACAACAACGTCAACAACAACAACAATGTCAAATAAACAACAACAACAACAGCGTCAAATAAACAACAAAAACAACGACAAAAAAAACGTTAAATAAACAACAACGTCAAATAAACAACAACAACAACAACAACAACAACGTCAAATAAACAACAACAACAACAACAACAACGTCAAATAAACAACAACAACAACAACGTCAACAACAACAACAATGTCAAATAAACAACAACAACAACAGCGTCAAATAAACAACAAAAACAACGACAAAAAAAACGTTAAATAAACAACAACAACAACAACAACGTCAAATAAACAACAACAACAACAACAATGTCAAATAAACAACAACAACAACAACGTCAAATAAACAACAACAACAACAACAACGTCAAATAAACAACAACAACAACAACGTCAAATAAAAAACAATAACAACGTCAAATAAACAACTACAAAAACAACAACTACATCAACAACAACAAAAATGTCAAATAAACAACAACAACAACAACGTCAACAACAACAACTACGTCAAATAAACAACAACAACGTCAAATAAACAATAACAACAACAACAAAGTCAACAACAACAACGTCAAATAAACAAGAACAACAACAACAACGTCAAATAAACAACAACAACAACATCAAATAAACAACAACAAGAACAACATCAAATAAATAACAACAACAACAACATCAACAACAACAACGTCAAATAAACAACAAAAACAACGACAAATAAACAACAACAACAACAACAACGTCAAATAAACAACAACAACAACATCAACAACAACAACAACAATGTCAAATAAACAACAACAACAACAATAACACCGTCAACAACAACAACAATGTCAAATAAACAATAACAACAACAACATCAAGTAAACAACAACAACAACAACGTCAACAACAACAACAACAACGTCAAATAAACAACAACAACAACAACGTCAAATAAACAACAATGTCAACAACAACAACGTCAAATAAACAACAACAACAACAACAACGTCAAATAGACAACAACAACAACGTCAAATCAACAACAACAACAACAACAACGTCAAATCAACAACAAAAACAACGACAACAACAACGTCAAATAAACAACAACAAAAACAACAACGTCAACTAAACAACAACAACAATAACAACAACGTAAAATAAACAACAACCACAAGAACAACGTCAAATAAACAACAACAACAACAACAACGTCAAATAAACAACAAAAACAACAATAACAATGTCAACAACATTAACAACGTCAAATAAACAACAACAACAACAACGTCAAATAAACAACAACAACAACAACAACGTCAACAACAACAACGTCAAATAAACAACAACAACAACAATAACAACGTTAAAAATAACAACAACAACAATAACAACGTTAAAAATAACAACAACAATTACGCCAAATAAACAACAACAACAACAACAACGTCAAATAAACAACAACAACAATAACAAATACAACAACAACAACGTCAAATCACAACAACAACGTCAAATAAACAACAACAACAACAACGTCAAATAAACAACAACAACAACAACGTCAAATAAACAACAACAACAACAACAACAACGTCAAATAAACAACAACAACAACAACAATGTCAATAACAACGTCAAATAAACAACAACAACAACGTCAAATAAACAACAACAACTAAAACAACGTCAAATAAACAACAACAACGTCAAATAAACAACAACAACTAAAACAACGTCAAATAAACAACAACAACGTCAATTAAACAACAACACCAACAACGTCAACAACAACAACAACAATGTCAAATAAACAACAACAACAATAACGTCAACAACAACAACAATGTCAAATAAACAACAACAACAACGTCAAATAAACAACAACAACAACAACGTTAAATAAACAACAACAACAACAACGTCTACAACAACAACAACGTCAAATAAACAACAACAACAACTATGTCAACAACAACAACAACGTCAAATAAACAACAACAACAACAACAACAACGTCACCAACAACAAAAACGTCAAATAAACAACAACAACAACTTCAAATAAACAACAACAACAACAACAACAATGTCAACAACAACAACGTCAAATAAACAACAACAACAACGTCAAATAAACAACGACAACTAAAACAACGTCAAATAAACAACAACAACAACAACAACAACGTCAAATAAACAACAACAACAACAACGTCAACAACAACAACAACAATGTCAAATAAACAACAACAATAACAACGTCAACAACAACAATGTCAAATAAACAACAACAACAACGTCAAATAAACAACAACAACAATGTCAACAACAACAACAACGTCAAATAAACAACAACAACAATGTCAAATAAACAACAACAACAACGTCAACAACAGCAACAACATCAAATAAACAGCAACAAAAACAACTATGTCAACAACAACAACAACGTCAAATAAACAACAACAACAACGTCAAAAACAACAACAACGTCAAATAAACAACAACAACAACGTCAAATAAACAACAACAACAACAACGTCAAATAAATAACAACTACAACAACAACGTCAAGTAAACAACAACAACAACAACAACAATAACAACAACAACAACAACTTGAAATAAACAACAGCAACAACAACAATGTCAAATAAACAACAACAACAGCCACAACGTCAACAACAACAACAATGTCAAATAAACAACAACAACAATGTCCAATAAACAACAACAACAACAACAACAACAATGTCAACAACAACAACAACGTCAAATAAACAACAACAACAACGTCAAATAAACAACAACGTCAAAAACATCAACAATGTCAAATAAGCAACAACAACAACAACTATGTCAACAACAACAACAACGTCAAATAAACAACAACAACAACAACGTCAACAACAACTACGTTAAATAAACAACAACAACAACAACAATGTCAAATAAACAACAACAACAACAACGTCAAATAAACAACAACAACAACAACGTCAAATAAACAACAACAACAACAACATCAACAACAACAACAATGTCAAATAAACAACAACAACAACAGCGTCAAATAAACAACAAAAACAACGACAAAAAAAACGTTAAATAAACAACAACGTCAAATAAACAACAACAACAACAACAACAACGTCAAATAAACAACAACAACAACAACAACAACGTCAAATAAACAACAACAACAACAACGTCAACAACAACAACAATGTCAAATAAACAACAACAACAACAGCGTCAAATAAACAACAAAAACAACGACAAAAAAAACGTTAAATAAACAACAACAACAACAACAACGTCAAATAAACAACAACAACAACAACAATGTCAAATAAACAACAACAACAACAACGTCAAATAAACAACAACAACAACAACGTCAAATAAACAACAACAACAACAACGTCAAATAAAAAACAATAACAACGTCAAATAAACAACTACAAAAACAACAACTACATCAACAACAACAAAAATGTCAAATAAACAACAACAACAACAACGTCAACAACAACAACTACGTCAAATAAACAACAACAACGTCAAATAAACAATAACAACAACAACAAAGTCAACAACAACAACGTCAAATAAACAAGAACAACAACAACAACGTCAAATAAACAACAACAACAACATCAAATAAACAACAACAAGAACAACATCAAATAAATAACAACAACAACAACATCAACAACAACAACGTCAAATAAACAACAAAAACAACGACAAATAAACAACAACAACAACAACAACAACGTCAAATAAACAACAACAACAACATCAACAACAACAACAACAATGTCAAATAAACAACAACAACAACAATAACACCGTCAACAACAACAACAATGTCAAATAAACAATAACAACAACAACATCAAGTAAACAACAACAACAACAACGTCAACAACAACAACAACAACGTCAAATAAACAACAACAACAACAACGTCAAATAAACAACAATGTCAACAACAACAACGTCAAATAAACAACAACAACAACAACGTCAAATAGACAACAACAACAACGTCAAATCAACAACAACAACAACAACGTCAAATCAACAACAAAAACAACGACAACAACAACGTCAAATAAACAACAACAAAAACAACAACGTCAACTAAACAACAACAACAATAACAACAACGTAAAATAAACAACAACCACAAGAACAACGTCAAATAAACAACAACAACAACAACAACGTCAAATAAACAACAAAAACAACAATAACAATGTCAACAACATTAACAACGTCAAATAAACAACAACAACAACAACGTCAAATAAACAACAACAACAACAACGTCAACAACAACAACGTCAAATAAACAACAACAACAACAATAACAACGTTAAAAATAACAACAACAACAATAACAACGTTAAAAATAACAACAACAATTACGCCAAATAAACAACAACAACAACAACAACAACGTCAAATAAACAACAACAACAATAACAAATACAACAACAACAACGTCAAATCACAACAACAACGTCAAATAAACAACAACAACAACAACGTCAAATAAACAACAACAACAACAACGTCAAATAAACAACAACAACAACAACAACAACGTCAAATAAACAACAACAACAACAACAATGTCAATAACAACGTCAAATAAACAACAACAACAACGTCAAATAAACAACAACAACTAAAACAACGTCAAATAAACAACAACAACGTCAAATAAACAACAACAACTAAAACAACGTCAAATAAACAACAACAACGTCAATTAAACAACAACACCAACAACGTCAACAACAACAACAACAATGTCAAATAAACAACAACAACAATAACGTCAACAACAACAACAATGTCAAATAAACAACAACAACAACGTCAAATAAACAACAACAACAACAACGTTAAATAAACAACAACAACAACAACGTCTACAACAACAACAACGTCAAATAAACAACAACAACAACTATGTCAACAACAACAACAACGTCAAATAAACAACAACAACAACAACAACAACGTCACCAACAACAAAAACGTCAAATAAACAACAACAACAACTTCAAATAAACAACAACAACAACAACAACAATGTCAACAACAACAACGTCAAATAAACAACAACAACAACGTCAAATAAACAACGACAACTAAAACAACGTCAAATAAACAACAACAACAACAACAACGTCAAATAAACAACAACAACAACAACGTCAACAACAACAACAACAATGTCAAATAAACAACAACAATAACAACGTCAACAACAACAATGTCAAATAAACAACAACAACAACGTCAAATAAACAACAACAACAATGTCAACAACAACAACAACGTCAAATAAACAACAACAACAATGTCAAATAAACAACAACAACAACGTCAACAACAGCAACAACATCAAATAAACAGCAACAAAAACAACTATGTCAACAACAACAACAACGTCAAATAAACAACAACAACAACGTCAAAAACAACAACAACGTCAAATAAACAACAACAACAACGTCAAATAAACAACAACAACAACAACGTCAAATAAATAACAACTACAACAACAACGTCAAGTAAACAACAACAACAACAACAACAATAACAACAACAACAACAACTTGAAATAAACAACAGCAACAACAACAATGTCAAATAAACAACAACAACAGCCACAACGTCAACAACAACAACAATGTCAAATAAACAACAACAACAATGTCCAATAAACAACAACAACAACAACAACAACAATGTCAACAACAACAACAACGTCAAATAAACAACAACAACAACGTCAAATAAACAACAACGTCAAAAACATCAACAATGTCAAATAAGCAACAACAACAACAACTATGTCAACAACAACAACAACGTCAAATAAACAACAACAACAACAACGTCAACAACAACTACGTTAAATAAACAACAACAACAACAACAATGTCAAATAAACAACAACAACAACAACGTCAAATAAACAACAACAACAACAACGTCAAATAAACAACAACAACAACAACATCAACAACAACAACAATGTCAAATAAACAACAACAACAACAGCGTCAAATAAACAACAAAAACAACGACAAAAAAAACGTTAAATAAACAACAACGTCAAATAAACAACAACAACAACAACAACAACAACGTCAAATAAACAACAACAACAACAACAACAACGTCAAATAAACAACAACAACAACAACGTCAAGAACAACAACAATGTCAAATAAACAACAACAACAACAGCGTCAAATAAACAACAAAAACAACGACAAAAAAAACGTTAAATAAACAACAACAACAACAACGTCAAATAAACAACAACAACAACAACAATGTCAAATAAACAACAACAACAACAACGTCAAATAAACAACAACAACAACAACGTCAAATAAACAACAACAACAACAACAACGTCAAATAAAAAACAATAACAATGTCAAATAAACAACTACAAAAACAACAACTACATCAACAACAACAAAAATGTCAAATAAACAACAACAACAACAACGTCAACAACAACAACTACGTCAAATAAACAACAACAACGTCAAATAAACAATAACAACAACAACAAAGTCAACAACAACAACGTCAAATAAACAACAACAACAACAACAACGTCAAATAAACAACAACAACAACATCAAATAAACAACAACAAGAACAACATCAAATAAATAACAACAACAACAACATCAACAACAACAACGTCAAATAAACAACAAAAACAACGACAAATAAACAACAACAACAACAACAACAACGTCAAATAAACAACAACAACAACATCAACAACAACAACAACAATGTCAAATAAACAACAACAACAACAATAACACCGTCAACAACAACAACAATGTCAAATAAACAATAACAACAACAACATCAAGTAAACAACAACAACAACAACGTCAACAACAACAACAACAACGTCAAATAAACAACAACAACAACAACGTCAAATAAACAACAATGTCAACAACAACAACGTCAAATAAACAACAACAACAACAACGTCAAATAGACAACAACAACAACGTCAAATCAACAACAACAACAACAACAACGTCAAATCAACAACAAAAACAACGACAACGACAACGTCAAATAAACAACAACAAAAACAACAACGTCAACTAAACAACAACAACAATAACAACAACGTAAAATAAACAACAACCACAAGAACAACGTCAAATAAACAACAACAACAACAACAACGTCAAATAAACAACAAAAACAACAATAACAATGTCAACAACATTAACAACGTCAAATAAACAACAACAACAACAACGTCAAATAAACAACAACAACAACAACGTCAACAACAACAACGTCAAATAAACAACAACAACAACAATAACAACGTTAAAAATAACAACAACAACAATAACAACGTTAAAAATAACAACAACAATTACGCCAAATAAACAACAACAACAACAACAACAACGTCAAATAAACAACAACAACAATAACAAATACAACAACAACAACGTCAAATCACAACAACAACGTCAAATAAACAACAACAACAACAACGTCAAATAAACAACAACAACAACAACGTCAAATAAACAACAACAACAACAACAACAACGTCAAATAAACAACAACAACAACAACAATGTCAATAACAACGTCAAATAAACAACAACAACAACGTCAAATAAACAACAACAACTAAAATAACGTCAAATAAACAACAACAACGTCAAATAAACAACAACAACTAAAACAACGTCAAATAAACAACAACAACGTCAATTAAACAACAACACCAACAACGTCAACAACAACAACAACAATGTCAAATAAACAACAACAACAACAACGTCAACAACAACAACAATGTCAAATAAACAACAACAACAACGTCAAATAAACAACAACAACAACAACGTTAAATAAACAACAACAACAACAACGTCTACAACAACAACAACGTCAAATAAACAACAACAACAACTATGTCAACAACAACAACAACGTCAAATAAACAACAACAACAACAACGTCACCAACAACAAAAACGTCAAATAAACAACAACAACAACTTCAAATAAACAACAACAACAACAACAATGTCAACAACAACAACGTCAAATAAACAACAACAACAACGTCAAATAAACAACGACAACTAAAACAACGTCAAATAAACAACAACAACAACAACAACGTCAAATAAACAACAACAACAACAACAACGTCAACAACAACAACAACAATGTCAAATAAACAACAACAATAACAACGTCAACAACAACAATGTCAAATAAACAACAACAACAACGTCAAATAAACAACAACAACAATGTCAACAACAACAACAACGTCAAATAAACAACAACAACAACGTCAAATAAACAACAACAACAACGTCAACAACAGCAACAACATCAAATAAACAGCAACAAAAACAACTATGTCAACAACAACAACAACGTCAAATAAACAACAACAACAACGTCAAAAACAACAACAACGTCAAATAAACAACAACAACAACGTCAAATAAACAACAACAACAACAACGTCAAATAAATAACAACTACAACAACAACGTCAAGTAAACAACAACAACAACAACAACAATAACAACAACAACAACAACTTGAAATAAACAACAGCAACAACAACAATGTCAAATAAACAACAACAACAGCCACAACGTCAACAACAACAACAATGTCAAATAAACAACAACAACAATGTCCAATAAACAACAACAACAACAACAACAACAATGTCAACAACAACAACAACGTCAAATAAACAACAACAACAACGTCAAATAAACAACAACGTCAAAAACATCAACAATGTCAAATAAGCAACAACAACAACAACTATGTCAACAACAACAACAACGTCAAATAAACAACAACAACAACAACGTCAACAACAACTACGTTAAATAAACAACAACAACAACAACAATGTCAAATAAACAACAACAACAACAACGTCAAATAAACAACAACAACAACAACGTCAAATAAACAACAACAACAACAACATCAACAACAACAACAATGTCAAATAAACAACAACAACAACAGCGTCAAATAAACAACAAAAACAACGACAAAAAAAACGTTAAATAAACAACAACGTCAAATAAACAACAACAACAACAACAACAACAACGTCAAATAAACAACAACAACAACAACAACAACGTCAAATAAACAACAACAACAACAACGTCAAGAACAACAACAATGTCAAATAAACAACAACAACAACAGCGTCAAATAAACAACAAAAACAACGACAAAAAAAACGTTAAATAAACAACAACAACAACAACAACAACGTCAAATAAACAACAACAACAACAACAATGTCAAATAAACAACAACAACAACAACGTCAAATAAACAACAACAACAACAACGTCAAATAAACAACAACAACAACAACAACGTCAAATAAAAAACAATAACAATGTCAAATAAACAACTACAAAAACAACAACTACATCAACAACAACAAAAATGTCAAATAAACAACAACAACAACAACGTCAACAACAACAACTACGTCAAATAAACAACAACAACGTCAAATAAACAATAACAACAACAACAAAGTCAACAACAACAACGTCAAATAAACAACAACAACAACAACGTCAAATAAACAACAACAACAACATCAAATAAACAACAACAAGAACAACATCAAATAAATAACAACAACAACAACATCAACAACAACAACGTCAAATAAACAACAAAAACAACGACAAATAAACAACAACAACAACAACAACAACGTCAAATAAACAACAACAACAACATCAACAACAACAACAACAATGTCAAATAAACAACAACAACAACAATAACACCGTCAACAACAACAACAATGTCAAATAAACAATAACAACAACAACATCAAGTAAACAACAACAACAACAACGTCAACAACAACAACAACAACGTCAAATAAACAACAACAACAACAACGTCAAATAAACAACAATGTCAACAACAACAACGTCAAATAAACAACAACAACAACAACGTCAAATAGACAACAACAACAACGTCAAATCAACAACAACAACAACAACAACGTCAAATCAACAACAAAAACAACGACAACGACAACGTCAAATAAACAACAACAAAAACAACAACGTCAACTAAACAACAACAACAATAACAACAACGTAAAATAAACAACAACCACAAGAACAACGTCAAATAAACAACAACAACAACAACAACGTCAAATAAACAACAAAAACAACAATAACAATGTCAACAACATTAACAACGTCAAATAAACAACAACAACAACAACGTCAAATAAACAACAACAACAACAACGTCAACAACAACAACGTCAAATAAACAACAACAACAACAATAACAACGTTAAAAATAACAACAACAACAATAACAACGTTAAAAATAACAACAACAATTACGCCAAATAAACAACAACAACAACAACAACAACGTCAAATAAACAACAACAACAATAACAAATACAACAACAACAACGTCAAATCACAACAACAACGTCAAATAAACAACAACAACAACAACGTCAAATAAACAACAACAACAACAACGTCAAATAAACAACAACAACAACAACAACAACGTCAAATAAACAACAACAACAACAACAATGTCAATAACAACGTCAAATAAACAACAACAACAACGTCAAATAAACAACAACAACTAAAATAACGTCAAATAAACAACAACAACGTCAAATAAACAACAACAACTAAAACAACGTCAAATAAACAACAACAACGTCAATTAAACAACAACACCAACAACGTCAACAACAACAACAACAATGTCAAATAAACAACAACAACAACAACGTCAACAACAACAACAATGTCAAATAAACAACAACAACAACGTCAAATAAACAACAACAACAACAACGTTAAATAAACAACAACAACAACAACGTCTACAACAACAACAACGTCAAATAAACAACAACAACAACTATGTCAACAACAACAACAACGTCAAATAAACAACAACAACAACAACGTCACCAACAACAAAAACGTCAAATAAACAACAACAACAACTTCAAATAAACAACAACAACAACAACAATGTCAACAACAACAACGTCAAATAAACAACAACAACAACGTCAAATAAACAACGACAACTAAAACAACGTCAAATAAACAACAACAACAACAACAACGTCAAATAAACAACAACAACAACAACAACGTCAACAACAACAACAACAATGTCAAATAAACAACAACAATAACAACGTCAACAACAACAATGTCAAATAAACAACAACAACAACGTCAAATAAACAACAACAACAATGTCAACAACAACAACAACGTCAAATAAACAACAACAACAACGTCAAATAAACAACAACAACAACGTCAACAACAGCAACAACATCAAATAAACAGCAACAAAAACAACTATGTCAACAACAACAACAACGTCAAATAAACAACAACAACAACGTCAAAAACAACAACAACGTCAAATAAACAACAACAACAACGTCAAATAAACAACAACAACAACGTCAAATAAATAACAACTACAACAACAACGTCAAGTAAACAACAACAACAACAACAACAATAACAACAACAACAACAACTTGAAATAAACAACAGCAACAACAACAATGTCAAATAAACAACAACAACAGCCACAACGTCAACAACAACAACAATGTCAAATAAACAACAACAACAATGTCCAATAAACAACAACAACAACAACAACAACAACAATGTCAACAACAACAACAACGTCAAATAAACAACAACAACAACGTCAAATAAACAACAACGTCAAAAACATCAACAATGTCAAATAAGCAACAACAACAACAACTATGTCAACAACAACAACAACGTCAAATAAACAACAACAACAACAACGTCAACAACAACTACGTTAAATAAACAACAACAACAACAACAATGTCAAATAAATAACAACAACAACACCGTCAAATAAACAACAACAACAACAACAATGTCAAATAAACAACAACAACAACGTCAAATAAACAACAACAACAACAACGTCAAATAAACAACAACAACAACGTCAACAACAACAACAAGGTCAAATAAACAACAACAACAACAAAAACGTCAACAACAACAACAACGTCAAATAAACAACAACAACGTCAAATAAACAATAACAACAACAATGTCAAATAAACAACAACAACGTCAAATAAACAAGAACAACAGCAACAACGTCAAATAAACAACAACAACAACAACAACAATAACAACACAAACAACGTCAAATAAATAACAACAACAACAACAACAAGAACAACAACGTCAACAACAACAACAACGTCAAATAAACAACAACAACAACAACATCAAATAAACAACAACAACAACAATAACATCAAATAAACAACAACAATAACAACAATAACAATAACAACAACAATGTCAAATAAATAACAACAACAACAACGTCAAATAAACAACAACAACAACATCAAATAAACAACAACAAAAACAACAACTACATCAACAACAACAAAAACGTCAAATAAACAACAACAACAACTACGTCAAATAAACAACAACAACTACATCAAATAAACAATAACAACAACAACAACGTCAACAACAAAAACGTCAAATAAACAACAACAACAATGTCAAATAAACAACAACAACAACGTCAAATAAACAACAACAACAACAACGTCAAATAAACAACAACAACAACATCAACAATAACAACAACAATGTCAAATAAACAACAACAACAACAACAATAACACCGTCAACAACAACAACAATGTCAAATAAACAATAACAACAACAACGTCAAGTAAACAACAACAACAACAACGTCAACAACAACAACAACAACGTCAAATAAACAACAACAACGTCAAATAAACAACAATGTCAACAACAACAACGTCAAATAAACAACAACAACAACAACATCAAATAGACAACAACAACAACGTCAAATCAACAACAACAACAACAACAACGTCAAATAAACAACAAAAACAACGACAACAACAACGTCAAATAAACAACAACAAAAACAACAACGTCAACTAAACAACAACAACAATAACAACAACGTAAAATAAACAACAACCACAACAACATCGTCAAATAAACAACAACAACAACAACGTCAAATAAACAACAAAAACAACAATAAAAATATGTCAACAACATTAACAACGTCAAATAAACAACAACAACAACAACGTCAAATAAACAACAACAACAACAACGTCAAATAAACAACAACAACAACAACAATAACAACGTTAAAAATAACAACAACAATTACGCCAAATAAACAACAACAACAACAACAACGTCAAATAAACAACAACAACAACAACAAATGCAACAACAACAACGTCAAATAACAACAACAACGTCAAATAAACAACAACAACAACGTCAAATAAACAACAACAACAACAACGTCAAATAAACAACAACAACAACAACAACAACAACGTCAACAACAACAAAAACGTCAAATAAACAAGAACAACAACAACGTTAACAACATCAACTAAGTCAAATAAACAACAACAACAACAACGTCAAATAAAAAACAACAACAACAATGTCAACAACAACGTCAAATAAACAACAACAACAACGTCAAATAAACAACAACAACTAAAACAACGTCAAATAAATAACAACAACAACGTCAAATAAACAACAACACCAACAACGTCAACAACAACAACAACAATGTCAAATAAACAACAACAACAATGTCAAATAAACAACAACAACGTCAAATAAACAACAACAACGTCAAATAACCAACAACAACAACGTCAACAACAACAACAACGTCAAATAAACAACAACAACAACTATGTCAACAACAACAACAACGTCAAATAAACAACAACAACAACAACGTCAACAACAACAACGTCAAATAAACAACAACAACAACAACAACGTCAAATAAACAACAACAACAACGTCAAATAAATAACAACAACAACAACAACAACAACAACGTCAAATAAACAACAACAACAACAACAATAACAACAACAACAACATGAAATAAACAACAGTAACAACAATGTCAACAACATTAACAACGTCAAATAAACAACAACAATAACAACGTCAAATAAACAACAACAACAACAACAACGTCAACAACAACAACAATGTCAAATAAAAAACAACAACAACAACAACAACGTCAAATAAACAACAAAAACAACGACAAAAAAAGCGTTAAATAAACAACAACAACAACAACAACGTCAAATAAACAACAACAACAACAACAATGTCAAATAAACAACAACAACAACAACGTCAAATAAACAACAACAACAACAACAATAACAACAACAACAACAACAACAACGTCAAATAAACAACAACAACAACAACGTCAAATAAACAACAACAACAACGTCAAATAAACAACAACAAAAACAACAACTACATCAACAACAACAAAAATGTCAAATAAACAACAACAACAACAACAACGTCAACAACAACAACTACGTCAAATAAACAACAACAAAGTCAAATAAACAATAACAACAACAACAAAGTCAACAACAACAACGTCAAATAAACAACAACAACAACATCAAATAAACAACAACAAGAACAACGTCAAATAAATAACAACAACAACAACATCAACAACAACAACGTCAAATAAACATCAAAAACAACGACAAGAACAAAGTCAAATAAACAACAATAACAACAACGTCAACTAAACAACAACAACAACAACAACAACATCAAATAAACAACAACCACAACAACAACGTCAAATAAACAACAACAACAACAACAATAACGTCAAATAAACAACAAAAACAACAACAACAATGTCACCAACATTAACAACGTCAAATAAACAACAACAATAACAACGTCAAATAAACAACAACAACAACAACAACGTCAACAACAACAAAAACATCAAATAAACCACAACAACAACAATAACAACGTTAAAAATAACAACAACAATAACGTCAAATAAACAACAACGTCAAATAAACAATAACAACAACAACAACAACAACGTCAAATAACAACAACAACAACGTCAAATAAACAACAACAACAACGTCAAATAAACAACAACAACAACAACAACGTCAAATAAATAACATCAACAACAACAACGTCAAATAAATAACAACAACAACAACAACGCCAAATAAACAACAACAACAACAACTATAATAACAACAACAAAGTGAAATAAACAACAGCAACAACAACGTCAACAACATTAACAACGTGAAATAAACGACAACAACAAAACCTCCAAATAAACAACAACAACAACAACGTCAACAACAATAATAACGTCAAATAAACAACAACAACAACGTCAAATAAACAACAACAACAATAATGTCAAATAAAAAACAGCAAATACAACGTCAAATAAACAACAACAATAACAACAACGTCAAATAAGAAACAACAACAACAACAAATACAACAACAACAACATCAACAACAACAACGTCAAATAAACAACAACAAAAACAACAACAATAAAAAAAACGTCAAATAAACAACAACTACAACGTCAACAACAACAACTATGTCAAATAAACAACAACAACAACAACGTCAAATAAACAACAACGTCAAATAAATAACAACAACGTCAAATAAACAACAACAACAACAACGACGTCAACAACAACAACAATGTCAAGTAAACAACAACAACGACGTCAACAACAACAACAACAATGTCAAGTAAACAACAACAACAACAACACCGTCAACAACAACAACAACAATGTCAAATAAACAACAACAACATCGTCAAATAAACAACAACAACAACGTCAACGTCAACAACAACAACAACGTCAAATAAACAACAACGACAACAACAACGTCAAATAAACAACAACGTCAACAACAACAGCAACAACAACGTCAAACAACAACAACGTCAAACAACAACTATGTCAACAACAACAACAACAACGTCGAATAAACAACAACAACAACATCAACAACAACAACAACAATGTCAAATAAACAACAACAACAACACCGTCAACAACAACAACAATGTCAAATAAATAACAACAACAACGTCAAGTAAACAACAACAACAAAGTCAACAACAATAACAACGTCAAATAAACAACAACAACAACGTCAAATAAACAACAACGTCAACAACAACAACAACGTCAACAACAACAACAACGTGAAATAAACAACAACAACTATGTCAACAACAACAACAACAACATCAAATAAATAACAACAACAACGTCAACAACAACAATAACAACGTCAAATAAACAACAACTACAATGTCAACAACAACAACTACGTCAAATAAACAACAACAACAACGTCAAATAAACAATAAAAACAACAACAACGTCAACAACAACAATGTCAAATAAACAACAACGTCAAATAAATAACAACAACGTCTAATAAACAACAACAACAACAACAACGTCAACAACAACAACAACAATGTCAAGTAAACAACAACAACAACGTCAACAACAACAACAACGTCAAGTAAACAACAACAACAACACCGTCAACACCAACAACAACAATGTCAAATAAACAACAACAACATCGTCAAATAAACAACAACAACAACGTCAACAACAACAACAACGTCAAATAAACAACAACGACAACGACAACGTCAAATAAACAACAACGTCAACAACAACAACAACAACGTCAAAAAACAACTATGTCAACAACAACAACAACGTCAAATAAACAACAACGACAACGACAACGTCAAATAAACAACAACGTCAACAACAACAACAACAACAACGTCAAACAACAACTATGTCAACAACAACAACAACGTCAAACAACAACAACAACAACAACAACAACGTCGAATAAACAACAACAACAACGTCAACAACAACAACAACAATGTCAAATAAACAACCACAACAACACCGTCAACAACAACAACAATGTCAAATAAATAACAAAAAAAACGTCAAATAAACAACAACAACAACGTCAACAACAATAACAACGTCAAATAAACAACAACAACAACGTCAAATAAACAACAACGTCAACAACAACAACAACAACGTGAAATAAACAACAACAACTATGTCAACAACAACAACAACATCAAATAAATAACAACAACAACGTCAACAACAACAACAACGTCAAATAAACAACAACATCAACAACATCAAATAAACAACAACAACAACACCGTCAAATAACAACAAATACAACAACAACGTCAAATAAATAACAACAACAACAACAATGCCAAATAAACAACAACAACAACAACAATAATAACAACAACAACAATAATAACAACAACAACGTGAAATAAACAACAACGACAACAACGTCAACAACATTAACAACGTCAAATAAACAATAACAACGTTAAATAAACAACAACAACAACAACAACGTCAAATAAACAACAACAACAATAACGTCAAATAAACAACAGCAACAACAACGTCAAATAAACAACAACAATAACAACAACGTCAAATAAGCAACAAGAACAACAACAAATACAACAACAACAACAACAACAACAACTACAACGTCAAATAAACAATAACAAAAACAACAACAACATCAACAACAACAAAAAACGTCAAATAAACAACAACTACAACGTCAACAACAACAACTACGTCAAATAAACAACAACAACAACGTCAAATAAACAACAACAACAACAATAACGTCAATAAACAAAAGCCACAACAACGTCAAATAAACAACAACAATAACAACAACGTCAAATAAGGAACAACAACAATAACAAATACAACAACAACAACAACTATAACGTCAAATAAACAACAACAAAAACAACAACAACACCAACAAAAACAACGTCAAATAAATAACAACAACAACGTCAAATAAACAACAACATCAACAACGTCAACAACAACAACAACAATGTCAAATAAACAACAACAACAGCAACAACAGCAACAACAACAACAACGTCAAATAAACAACAACAACAACAATGTCAACAACAACAACATCAAATAAACAACAACAACAATGTCAAATAAACAATAACAACTAAAACAACGTCAAATAAACAATAACAACTAAAACAACGTCAAATAAACAACAACAACAACGTCAAATAAACAACAACACCAACAACGTCAACAACAACAACAACAATGTCAAATAAACAACAACAATAACAACGTCAACAACAACAACAATGTCAAATAAACAACAACAACAACGTCAAATAAACAATAACAACAACAATGTCAACAACAACAACAACGTCAAATAAACAACAACAACAACGACAAATAAACAACAACAACAACGTCAACAACAACAACAACGTCAAATAAACAACAACAACAACAACTATGTCAACAACAACAACGACGTCAAATAAACAACAACAACAACAACAACAACAACGTCAACAACAACAACGTCAAATAAACAACAACAACAACGTCAAATAAACAACAACAACAACGTCAAATAAATAACAACAACAACAACAACGTCAAATAAACAATAACAACAACAACAACAATAACAACAACAACAACGTGAAATAAACAACAGCAACAACAATGTCAACAACAACAACAACAACAACGTCAAATAAACAACAACAACATCAGATAAACAACAACAACAACGTCAAATAAACAACAACAACAACGTGAAATAAAAAACGGTAATAACAACAACATCAAATAAGCAACAACAACAAATACAACAACAACAACGTCAAATAACAAAAACAACGACAAAAAAAACGTTAAATAAACAACAACAACAACAACGTCAAATAAACAACAACAACAACGTCAAATAAACAACAACAAAAACAACAACTACATCAACAACAACAAAAACGTCAAATAAACAACAACAACAACGTCAACAACAACAACTACGTCAAATAAACAACAACAACGTCAAATAAACAATAACAACAACAACAAAGTCAACAACAACAACGTCAAATAAACAACAACAACAACTACGTCAAATAAACAACAACAACAACATCAAATAAACAACAACAAGAACAACGTCAAATAAACAACAACAACAACAACATCAACAACAACAACGTCAAATAAACAACAAAAACAACGACAACAACAACGTCAAATAAACAACAATAACAACAACGTCAACTAAACAACAACAACAACAACATCAAATAAACAACAACCACAACAACAACGTCAAATAAACAACAACAACAACAACAACAACGTCAAATAAACAACAAAAACAACAACAACAATGTCACCAACATTAACAACGTCAAATAAACAACAACAATAACAAGGTCAAATAAACAACAACAACAATAACAACGTCAACAACAACAAAAACATCAAATAAACAACAACAACAACAATAACAACGTTAAAAATAACAACAACAATAACGTCAAATAAACAACAACGTCAAATAACAACAACAACAACGTCAAATAAACAACAACAACAACGTCAAATAAACAACAACAACAACAACAACGTCAAATAAATAACATCAACAACAACAACGTCAAATAAATAACAACAACAACAACAACGCCAAATAAACAACAACAACTATAATAACAACAACAAAGTGAAATAAACAACAGCAACAACAACGTCAACAACATTAACAACGCCAAATAAACAACAACAACAACGCCAAATAAACAACAACAACGCCAAATAAACAACAACAACAACATAAACGTCAAATAAACAACAACAACAACGTCAAATAAACAACAACAACAATAACGTCAAATAAAAAACAGCAAATACAACGTCAAATAAACAACAACAATAACAACAATGTCAAATAAGCAACAACAACAACAACAAATACAACAACAACAACAACAACAACAACGTCAAATAAACAACAACAAAAACAACAACAACAACAAAAATGTCAAATAAACAACAACTACGTCAAATAAACAACAACAACAACAACAACAACAACGTCAAATAAACAATAAAAACAACAACAACGTCAACAACAACAACGCCAAATAAACAACAATGTCAAATAAATAACAACAACGTCAAATAAACAACAACAACAACAACGACGTCAACAACAACAACAACAATGTCAAGTAAACAACAACAACGACGTCAACAACAACAACAACAATGTCAATTAAACAACAACAACAACAACACCGTCAACCACAACAACAACAATGTCAAATAAACAACAACAACATCGTCAAATAAACAACAACAACAACAACGTCAACAACAACAACGTCAAATAAACAACAACGACAACAACAACGTCAAATAAACAACAACGTCAACAACAACAACAACAACAACGTCAAACAACAACTATGTCAACAACAACAACAACGTCAAACAATAACTATGTCAACAACAACAACAACAACGTCGAATAAACAACAACAACAACAACGTCAACAACAACAACAACAATGTTAAATAAACAACAACAAAAACACCGTCAACAACAACAACAATGTCAAATAAATAACAACAACAACGTCAAATAAACAACAACAACAACAACGTCAACAACAATAACAACGTCAAATAAACAACAACAACAACGTCAAATAAACAACAACGTGAAATAAACAACAACAACTATGTCAACAACAACAACAACATCAAATAAATAACAACAACAACGTCAACAACAACAATAACAACGTCAAATAAACAACAACGTCAAATAAACTACAACTACAACGTCAACAACAACAACTACGTCAAATAAACAACAACAACAACAACAACGTCAAATAAACAAAAAAAAAACAACAACGTCAACAACAACAACGTCAAATAAACAACAACGTCAATTAAATAACAACGACGTCAAATAAACAACAACAACAACGACGTCAACAACAACAACAATGTCAAGTAAACAACAACAACGACGTCAACAACAACAACAACAATGTCAAGTAAACAACAACAACAACACCGTCAACAACAACAACAACAATGTCAAATAAACAACAACAACATCGTCAAATAAACAACAACAACAACGTCAACAACAACAACTATGTCAACAACAACAACAACGTCGAATAAACAACAACAACAACGTCAACAACAACAACAACGATGTCAAATAAACAACAACAACAACACCGTCAACAACAACAACAATGTCAAATAAATAACAACAACAACGTCAAATAAACAACAACAACAACGTCAACAACAATAACAACGTCAAATAAACAACAACAACAACAACGTCAAATAGACAACAACGTCAACAACAACAACAACGTGAAATAAACAACAACAACAACAACAACAACAATAACAACAATAACAACGTCAAATAAACAACAACAACAACAACGTCAAATAAACAACAACAACAACAACAACAACAACGTCAACAACAACAACGTCAAATAAACAACAACAACAACAATAACAACGTTAAAAATAACAACAACAATTACGCCAAATAAACAACAACAACAACGTCAAATAAACAACAACAACAACAAATACAACAACAACAACGTCAAATAAACAACAACAACAACGTCAAATAAACAACAACAACAACAACAACGTCAACAACAACAAAAACATCAAATAAACAACAACAACAACAATAACAACGTTAAAAATAACAACAACAATAACGTCAAATAAACAACAACGTCAAATAAACAATAACAACAACAACAACAACAACAACGTCAAATAACAACAACAACAACGTCAAATAAACAACAACAACAACGTCAAATAAACAACAACAACAACAACGTCAAATAAATAACATCAACAACAATAACGTCAAATAAATAACAACAACAACAACGCCAAATAAACAACAACAACAACAACTATAATAACAACAACAAAGTGAAATAAACAACAGCAACAACAACGTCAACAACATTAACAACGTGAAATAAACAACAACGCCAAATAAACAACAACAACAACAACAACGTCAACAACAATAACAACGTCAAATAAACAACAACAACAACAACGTCAAATAAACAACAACAACAATAACGTCAAATAAAAAACAGCAAATACAATGTCAAATAAACAACAACAATAACAACAACGTCAAATAAGCAACAACAACAACAACAAATACAACAACAACAACAACAACAACGTCAAATAAACAACAACAAAAACAACAACAACAAAAAAACGTCAAATAAACAACAACTACAACGTCAACAACAACAACTACGTCAAATAAACAACAACAACAACGTCAAATAAACAATAAAAACAACAACAACGTCAACAACAACAACGTCAAATAAACAACAACGTCAAATAAATAACAACAACGTCAAATAAACAACAACAACAACGACGTCAACAACAACAACAATGTCAAGTAAACAACAACAACGACGTCAACAACAACAACAACAATGTCAAGTAAACAACAACAACAACAACATCGTCAACAACAACAACAACAATGTCAAATAAACAACAACAACATCGTCAAATAAACAACAACAACAACGTCAACGTCAACAACAACAACAACGTCAAATAAACAACAACGACAACAACAACAACAACAACGTCAAACAACAACTATGTCAACAACAACAACAACGTCAAACAACAACTATGTCAACAACAACAACAACAACGTCGAATAAACAACAACAACAACGTCAACAACAACAACAACAATGTCAAATAAACAACAACAACACCGTCAACAACAACAACAATGTCAAATAAACAACAACAACATCGTCAAATAAACAACAACAACAACGTCAACGTCAACAACAACAACAACGTCAAATAAACAACAACGACAACAACAACAACAACAACGTCAAACAACAACTATGTCAACAACAACAACAACGTCAAACAACAACTATGTCAACAACAACAACAACAACGTCGAATAAACAACAACAACAACGTCAACAACAACAACAACAATGTCAAATAAACAACAACAACAACAACACCGTCAACAACAACAACAATGTCAAATAAATAACAATAACAACGTCAAGTAAACAACAACAACAAAGTCAACAACAATAACAACGTCAAATAAACAACAACAACAACGTCAAATAAACAACAACGTCAACAACAACAACAACGTCAACAACAACAACAACGTCAACAACAACAACAACGTGAAATAAACAACAATAACTATGTCAACAACAACAACAACATCAAATAAATAACAACAACAACGTCAACAACAACAATAACAATGTCAAATAAACAACAACGTCAAATAAACAACAACTACAATGTCAACAACAACAACTACGTCAAATAAACAACAACAACAATGTCAAATAAACAATAAAAACAACAACAACGTCAACAACAACAACGTCAAATAAACAACAACGTCAAATAAATAACAACAACGTCAAATAAACAACAACAACAACAACGACGTCAACAACAACAACAACAATGTCAAGTAAACAACAACAACAACGTCAACAACAACAACAACAATGTCAAGTAAACAACAACAACAACACCGTCAACAACAACAACAACAATGTCAAATAAACAACAACAACATCGTCAAATAAACAACAACAACAACGTCAACAACAACAACAACGTCAAATAAACAACAACGACAACGACAACGTCAAATAAACAACAACGTCAACAACAACAACAACAACGTCAAACAACAACTATGTCAACAACAACAACAACGTCAAATAAACAACAACGACAACGACAACGTCAAATAAACAACAACGTCAACAACAACAACAACGTCAAACAACATCTATGTCAACAACAACAACAACAACGTCAAACAACAACAACAACGTGGAATAAACAACAACAACAACGTCAACAACAACAACAACAACGTCAAATAAACAACCACAACAACACCGTCAACAACAACAATAATGTCAAATAAATAACAACAACAACGTCAAATAAACAACAACAACAACGTCAACAACAATAACAATGTCAAATAAACAACAACAACAACGTCAAATAAACAACAACGTCAACAACAACAACAACAACGTGAAATAAACAACAACAACTATGTCAACAACAACAACAACATCAAATAAATAACAACAACAACGTCAAATAAATAACAACAACAACAACAACGCCAAATAAACAACAACAACAACAACAACAATAATAACAACAACAATAATAACAACAACAACGTGAAATAAACAACAGCGACAACAACGTCAGCAACATTAACAACGTCAAATAAACAATAACAACGTCAAATAAACAACAACAACAACAACGTCAAATAAACAACAACAACAATAACGTCAAATAAACAACAGCAACAACAACGTCAAATAAACAACAACAGTAACAACAACGTCAAATAAGCAACAACAACAACAACAAATACAACAACAACAACTACAACGTCAAATAAACAACAACAAAAACAACAACAACATCAACAACAACAACAAAAAACGTCAAATAAACAACAACTACAACGTCAACAACAACAACTACGTCAAATAAACAACAACAACAACGTCAAATAAACAACAACAACAACAACAATAACGTCAATTAAACAAAAGCCACAACAACGTCAAATAAACAACAACAATAACAACAACGTCAAATAAGCAACAACAACAACAACAAATACAACAACAACAACAACTACAACGTCAAATAAACAACAACAAAAAAAACAACAACACCAACAACAACAAAAACGTCAAATAAACAACAACTACAACGTCAACAACAACTACGTCAAATAAACAACAACAACAACAACGTCAACAACAACAACGTCAAATAAACAACAACGTCAAATAAACAACAACAACGTCAAATAAACAACTACAACAACGTCAAATAATCAACAACAACAACAACGTCAAATAAACAACAACAACGACGTCAACAACAACAACAACAATGTCAAATAAACAACAACGTCAACAACAACAACAACAACGTCAAAAAACAACTATGTCAACAACAACAACGTCAAACAACAACTATGTCAACAACAACAACAACAACGTCAAATAACAAAAACAACGTCAAATAAACAACAATAACAACGTCAAATAAACAACAACAACAACAACGTCAAATAAACAATAACAACAACGTCAAATAAACAACAACAACAATGTCAACAACAACGTCAGATAAACAACAACAACAACGTCAAATAAACAACAACAACAAAAACAACGTCAAATAAATAACAACAACAACGTCAAATAAACAACAACGTCAACAACAGCAACAACGGCAACAACAACAACAATGTCAAATAAACAACAATAACAATGTCAAATACACAACAACAACAACAACAACAACAACGTCAAACAACGACGTCAAATAAACAATAACGTCAACAACAACAACAACGTCAAACAACAACTATGTCAACAACAACAACATCAAACAACAACTATGTCAACAACAACAACAACAACGTCAAATAAACAACAACGACAACATCAACAACAACAACAACAACAACAATGTCAAATAAACAACAACAACAACAACACTGTCAACAACAACAACATTGTCAAATAAACAACAACAACAACGTCAAATAAACAACAACAACAACAATAACAACGTCAAATAAACAACAACAACAACAACGTCAAATAAACAACAACGTCAACAACAACAACAATGTGAAATAAACAACAACAACTATGTCAACAACAACAACAACATCAAATAAACAATAACAACAACAACGTCAAATAAACAACAACAACAACAACGTCAAATAAACAACAACAACAACATCAACAACAACAAAAACGTCAAATAAAAAACAACAACAACAACAACAACGTCAACAACAACAACTACGTCAAATAAACAACAACAACAACAACAACTTCAAATAAACAACAACAACAACAATGTCAACAACAACAACATCAAATAAACAACAACAACAACGTTAAATAAACAACAATAACAACGTCAAATAAACAATAACAACTAAAACAACGTCAATTAAACAACAACAACAACAACGTCAAATAAACAACAACACCAACAACGTCAACAACAACAACAACAACAATGTGAAATAAACAACAACAATAACAACGTCAACAACAACAACAATGTAAAATAAATAACAACAACGTCAAATAAACAACAACAACAACAACAATGTCAATAACAACAACAATGTCAACAACAACAACAATGTCAACAAAAACAACAACAACAATGTCAACAACATTAACAACGTCAAATAAACAACATCAACAACAACGTCAAATAAACAACAACAACAACAATGTCAACAACAACAACAATGTCAACATAAAAAAAAAACAACAATGTCAACAACATTAACAACGTCAAATAAACAACATCAACAACAACGTCAAATAAACAACAACAACAACACCGTCAAATAAACAACAACAACAACAACAACGTCAAATAAACAACAAAAACAACAACAACGTCAAATAAACAACAAAAACAACAACATCAACAACAACAAAAACGTCAAATAAACAACAACAACAACAACATCAACAACAACAACTACGTCAAATAAACAAAAACAACAACGTCAAATAAACAACAACAACAACAACAACAATGTCAACAACAACAATGTCAAATAAACAACAACAACAACGTCAAATAAACAACAACAACTAAAACAACGTCAAATAAACAACAACAACAACAACAACAACGTCAAATAAACAACAACACCAACAACGTCAACAACAACAACAACAACAACGTCAAATAAACAACAACAATAACAACGTCAACAACAACAACAATGTCAAATAAACAACAACAACAACGTCAAATAAACAACAACAACAACAATGTCAACAACAACAACAACGTCAAATAAACAACAACAACAACAACAACAACAAATAAACAACAACAACAACGTCAACAACAACAACAACGTCAAATAAACAACAACAACAACTATGTCAACAACAACAACGACGTCAAATAAACAAGAACAACAACAACAACAACGTCAACAACAACAACGTCAAATAAACAACAACAACAACGTCAAATAAAAAACAACAACAACAACGCCAAATAAACAACAACAACAACATAAACGTCAAATAAACAACAACAACAACAACAACAACAACGTCAAATAAACAACAACAATAACGTCTGTTGTACCCCAAAATTTGCCCTCCCATATTCATCAAGAATTGTCAAAGTCAAGGTCACAAAATTCCCCCAGGGTTGTGCAGCTCAACTGTCTCCTAGACAGTCAAAACTAGGGTTTGAGTTCTGGTCAAGCAAATGAACTTTTCAAAGGTCCAACCAAGTCTCACATGCTTACAAAGATGGTCAAATGTCCTCATATCAAGTTTCAAGGCATTCAGCTCAAGATTGCACAGTCAAAACCCTAGATTGCACTACAGCCAATTGTAGGGGCAAAATGGTCATTTGACAGTCAAAAGTTCAAATTTTTGGTCAATATATCATTTTGAAGCCACAAACATCATTTGATCAATGCTTGATCATGATTCTCAAAGTTTGGCTCAGAAATCATCAAAGATGCAAAAGTTGCTATATTTGGACAGCTGAAAAAGTCAACTGAAATTGACCAGGGCATAACTTTCACATGGATTATCAGAAAAATTCCATCCAAAGCTCATTTTGAAGAGAAAGACATTTCCTACAATTCATCTTCATGTTCCAAGTCCAAGAAATGCTCTCACAAAAAGTTATCAATTTCAACATTATAGGTCATTTTCAAAAGTCAACAAAAAGTGACTTTAAGTCAAAGGCCATAACTTGAGATTGGTAAATCAAAATGACATGGGACCAAAGGCATTGGTTAAAGGACTCAAAGACCTTTCCAAAATGTCCAAGAACATGTGAAAAGCTTAAAAATTGACCAAGTTATGCCTTGTGGAAGTTGGGAAATTTTTGGAAATTTTTGAAAGTCAACAATGGTTCAAAAGGCCTAAAAATGCAAATGGGCCCATTTTTCCTCCAAGATTCTTCATGCCAAACCTATGCACGACCACTAGGCCCAAAGGGAAGTATTCTCATATTTTTTAATTATTTATTTGAATTAATATTAATTTATATTCATTTAAATGATTTTAATATATGAAAAATATCAAACCTAATCTAAAAAATCCTTTTATGCACATTCTAATATCAATATTTCGTGCTTAATTGATTAGGGCAAGTTGTGATAAGATTTGAGCTGATTGAACACAAAAACCATGAAAAAAGATTTGGAAAAGATTTTGTAAAATCAAATATTGAAATCCATGAATGCTTGAGATTGTGTGCAATATTTTTGACCTAACATACTCTATACATACCCAGCATCACAACCCTAAGCATCCAGGACTCCAAGCTGCGCCCCAAACTCCATTGCATTCTTGAAATTTTTCATAAAAACACCAAGACTGAAAACTAGCTTAGGGGACGATTCAAGCTTGGATTTTTGTTTCAATAGCATTCTGAGACATCACTGAGTATTTCTCAATCATTAACAACAAGCAAAACACCTTGTACTGGTATCCATGAGTCCAACCGTACCTTGAAAATTTTGAAATCACATAGCATGATTCCATCATCTTTATGCATTTTTTTTCATGGATTCATGTTTATATTGATGTTTCTGAACTAACCACTATGTTTAATTATGTTATTTTCCCCTATACGCCAATTCACCATTAGAGAGGCCTAGGGTTCCGAAACTTCCAAATTGGGCGTTATCAGTTCGTGTAAAATTAAGACACACCAATGCTATGATTGAAATCTGCAGGTTGAGACGAAAAAGACAAGATGCTCGCGCTCAATTTATGAGTATTCAGGAGCTAATCGCTATTTTGGAAATATGCATATATGGAGGGGGTTCAAAACCCCCGTTAAACGTTTGTTCTTTTTTCAGGCAAAAAGAAACATGAAGAAGACGAATACATGGCATCATCTGAGTGGCCGTTTCAAATTTTGGCGCGCGTTCCAAGCGTGAATCCACTTTTCTTTTATATTATTTGTGTTACATTATTTGTTAATTGAATCGCGCTTGGTCCAGTGGTAGCACGCTACGTTTGTAACCCCAAAGACCTGGGTTCAAGTCCCAGGTCTTGCATAAATTCCATATTATTTTTCTACATTAATTCCTATGCAGATTCTTCATTAGAGTACACCATGCACACTCAAGATCCAATGAACACGCGTCCAGCTGCTTACAAATCAAAGGTCTAGGATGGATAAACACATAAACCCTGGTCAGACGCATTGCATGGGATCCAAAAAAGTCAACTAATTCCCAGCTTATTGGGCCAGGCCTCTCCAATTTATACCTCCTTATTTGGGGCAACACCCCACTCTGGTTCACTTTTCTTTTCTTTTATTATTTAAATTATTGTATTATTTATTTGTATTGCTTTAATTAATTAATTTTCTTTTTTTACAAAAAATATAAAAAAACATTATAAAAATCAGAAAATACAGAAAAATATAATACTTATTTTATTTTCATAAATAAATTAAAATGTAAATTATGTAGTGTAATTAGGTTTTTATTTTTAATTCCTTTTTTAATAAAAAATCCAAAAAAAATGTAGAATTTAGGTTTTAATTGTTAATTCCTTTTTTTATTTCCCTTTTCTCACAATAATAATTATTTATTTATTTATTTTTTATTTAAATTGTACATAAATGAATTAGGTTTAATTTAGGTCATATTTTAATTCTTTCTTAATAATTAAAAAATATTAGATTTAGGGTTCGCCGTTTAATTTAATCTCAATTAATTTCTTTTTTCATTAAATCTAAAAAAACACAAAAATATCATTCTCATTTAATTTTAATTTTTTAATCCTTATTAATTTTAATTATTTGCAAAAAGGGTCCAACGCCCGTCATTAATCACTTAATTGCGCATTTATTTTATTATCGCTTATTATAATTTTGTAAATGTCCCTAAGCCATGTAATTTACTTTTCGCACTTTATTTCTTCGCATTATTTATTTTTCCGCTAAATCGGGTCCGGTTTAATTTTGGCGGTGTGGACCCGCGCCATTTGTAATAGCTTAGAATTTACTTTTCGCAAACTTTATAACTGTTAAATATGCATGCAAGAATGAATGGCCCTAATTAAAATCAAGCGTAGATCACAAATAAACATGACAAGACAAATATCTGAAAACGACACACAAATCACACACCACCCCTAGGGTACGCCTCACTGTTGCCTTGCCTTCGAAAGGTGATCGTCGAGTAGAGGATGTCTTAGTAAGTCCTCATGATCCGGGAACCTGGCATGAGGGTAGCTTCTAAGGTGTCTTCCTATTGCTCTGGTGATCACCATGTCCCTAAACTCGAATTGACCCGAACACCTCCAACGGTGGTGCTACCTACCTCTCAATGGTGGGATGGCATTACTTTAAAGGACTTTTACACAGACGAATTCCTTAGGGTAGGTAGGTTCTCAAGGATACTTGCTCTAATTTCAAACAAATCAAAAGACTTTTCACACCAACACATTTTCAAAAGCTTTCAAAGCAAATTTTTCAAACACTCTGACGTACGAGTCGAACTGAAATTTTTCAAAGAAACTTTTTTAAACCCACATTGAAAAGCAAACAAACAATTTTGAAAACACAAATGAGCAAGTATCTAAGAGCCCATGGATAACCATGGATAGAAAGGGTGCTAATACCTTCCCTTTCTATAATCTACCTCCCGAACCGAGAGCAATCTCTTAAAAGGAATTTTTCTGTGCTTTTGTCCTTTCCATTTGGAGAAAATAAAA
Organism: Vicia faba; assembly: GCA_948472305.1. Taxonomy (NCBI): domain Eukaryota; kingdom Viridiplantae; phylum Streptophyta; class Magnoliopsida; order Fabales; family Fabaceae; genus Vicia; species Vicia faba. Next base: position 317,871,756 of record OX451739.1, on the reverse strand, counting down.
GACGGTGGCGACTCTTGCTTCCGCGACATTTCGCGAACCAGCGTTAAACAGTCAGTTCCAGATCCACCGATCACAGAACTGGCGACTCTGCTGGGGAGAAAATACTCTAAAGTGAGGTGTACCTTAGGGCTAGGTCATAACTGTGTTTTCACTTGTATTGTTTTGCTTGCTTTACTATTGTGGGTTGCATCGGAGTTACATAGATCCTAACCCGGATCTGGGGATACCCTGTTTAGGTAGCATAAGCTGTGAGGGACCTGTCCGGCGTAGACCGACACAGGTGAAGCAGTGGCTACGTTGGTGTGGCACCTTAGTCTGTACCGATATCCCTTGTGTCGCAACGAGGAGAATATGGGTCTTCTAAGGAGTCATTAAGCACCAACAACCTTAGAACCTTAATTGACACAACTTGGCCTTTAGAACAGTAGCAGTATGCTACGCCCATTGAGGCTAAACTCTCGTGATGGTTCTGGCCGTAAGAAAAGATTGCGATGCTGGAGTTATGACCGATTGAGGGTAGTCAATGATATTGGGATCCTCTAAGAACCCGGTTACTTTTGATTAGGACAGGTATGAACCAACAAACTGAAAGAGGGTAGTACCTAGACCTCATGCTGGCCTAAACTTTAGGGGCTTGCCTTGTGTGACTTGTGTGCCTTACATGTTTGCCTTTGTATCTGTATGTGGTGTGCTTTATCATAACATCATAACATCATGAGCATTGCATGCATAAGAACTGACCATTTCAAAGACAAGAGGGTTTCATCTTTGCTCTGTTTTGTAGGACATTATGATGCCTGTGCGAAGGAATACTATCCGGTTCAACTTTGTTCGTTCACCTGAGCTGCTTGATGAGTTGGTTAGCAGAATTCCAAATACCACTTCCTTCATTCAGAGGCATGGTTCTCTTCTCAGTTTAGTCACTGCAAAGCGGGATCAACAGTTGATGAGTGTTCTGACCCAGTTCTATGATCCTCAGTACCAGTGCTTCACCTTTCAAGACTTCCAGCTGGTCCCTACCCTGGAAGAGTTCTCTAATCTGCTTGGTATCCCTATCTTGGATCAGACTCCCTTTACTGGTTGGGAAAAGACCCTCAGGCTTGAGGACATTGCTGCAGCTCTTCCTTTGACCCATCAAGAGGTAACAGACAACTGGGTAACTAGAAGCGGAGTTAAGGGTTTCTTGGCTAAGTTTCTGATTGGTAAAGCTAACAGCTTCTGGAATGACTTGGACTTTAGGGCATATGAAGACATCTTGGCTCTCCTAATCTATGGGTTAGTCCTGTTTCCTAATCCTGACAACTTCATCAATGTCACTTCCATTAGGATCTTCATGTCTCAGAACCCTGTGCCCACTCTCTTGGGTGACATCTTGCAACAACTTCATGCCCGTACTACCCGAAGACGAGGAACCCTATGGTGTTGTATCCCTTTGTTGGTGAGGTGGTTTATTTCGCACCTCCCTAAGTTCGTACGGAAGAACCAAGAAGGAAGAGGTTGGGCTCACAGGTTAATGTCTCTCACCGATAAAGACATCATTTGGACTTGCAGAGGTTTGGATGAGATAGCTATTATTGATCGATGCGGGGAGTATCCTAATGTTCCTCTGATTGGTACTCAAGGAGGGATCTCATACAATCCATGTCTAGCACTCCGTCAGTTTGGAAGAGCAAGAAGAGCAGGCCCCCATGAGATGTTGGTGCCCCACATCAGTTTCGAGTTTCAGGTGGATAATGACGAGCTACGTCGTAGGTTCATCAAGGCTTGGGAGAAGGTTCATAAAGCTGACCCACAAGAGCTAGGGCCAAAGACTTCTCTACCTATGGAAGCCTACTACAAATGGGTCCGCATCCGTGCTCAGAAGTTAGGTATGCCGTATGAAGCTGTCAGACCCGTCATTCTTGAGTGTCCTGATAAAGATGGTGTTCCTCCAACTGTCCTTCCTCCTCAGATACCTACTGATTATGAGACATTGAAGAGATCTTGGTCGCAACTGCAAGAAGAACGGGATTCTTACCGGGAAAAGTTCAACGAGCAGGAATCAAAGATCCAGAAGCTGACAAAGCAGTTGGAGAATGAGAGAGCCCTGAATGCCTACCTCCGTACTGAGAAGAGGAGACCATGGGATCAATGAGGAATTCTGAATGTGCCTTTTCAGTTTTTATTTCCTTTCCAGTTGTTTCATTCCATGTAAACGCCTAAGGGCAACTTGTTGAATAATTTCAGTTACAAAGTTGAATCTAATGAAGTGTGTTCCTTTTGTTTACAAAGTTGATTCCCGATTGTCTTTGAAAACATAATTCATACGCATTTCATACATCATGTGCATAGCAGGTTTTTCCCCTTTTCAGGTTGCTTACAGTTCTTCGCTGTTTATTTCAGCATCATGAATCCCGGATCCGAATCAACTGAGACTTCAATCAAGGCTCTCCAGGCGCAGAATGCGCAGTTTCAAGAACTAATCCTGGGTCTAGCTAAGGGCCAAGAGGAATTGAAGACCATGCTCCTGAAGAAGGAGAAGAAGAAGAAAAGAAGAACTGTTCTATTCAACTCGGGCCGAAGGTTGGGTAATACTCTGCACCAGGAAGAGGTTGCTTCTTCTGTTGGCAAGAGTCCTTCACAAGCAGAAGTCAAGGTTCCTACTCCAGAAGTCTCCGACAACGAGACAGATTTTGATGAGGAACAGTATCCTCCTGCAGATGACAGGTACAAACAACTGGAGGACAGGTTGAAGGCTATGGAGGTGCAACAGGCACCTGGGCTGGATTTCGGAGATCTGGGTTTGTCGACTGGTGTAATTATCCCGCACAAGTTCAAGGCTCCAACTTTTTCTAAGTATGACGGGGCATCCTGTCCCAAGCTGCATTTGAGGTCTTATGTTCGAAAGATTCAGCCGTACTCTGCGGACAAGAATCTATGGATCCACTTCTTCCAGGAGAGTCTTTCAGGGACTCATCTCGAATGGTTCTATCAGCTGGATGGAACCAAAGTTCGTAACTGGGAGGAGCTGGCTACTGCTTTCTATAAGCAGTATCAGTATAATGCCGACCTTGCCCCCACGCGTACCCAACTCCAGGGTATGTCGTTGGGCGTAAGCGAAGGTTTTAAGGAGTACGCTCAGAAGTGGAGAGACCTGGCTGGCAGGGTGCAGCCACCTTCGACTGATCGAGAGTTAGTGGACATGTTCTTGGGGACCCTATCTGGGCCGTTTTTTAACCATCTCATTGGGAATTCTTCTGCTGGTTTCACCGATTTGATCTTGACTGGAGAAAGGATTGAAGCTGGGCTGAAATCTGGGAAGATTGCAAAGGGGGCATCATCCTCTAGTGCAGAAAAGAAGCCGTTTAAAAAGGAGTCTAGTGCCGTGTATGGTTCTAGGAAATCAGAAAGACCTGATCACCGCCAATCTGTCAGCGCGGTAATGATCGCTAAGCCTGCTGCCGCTCCCCGGCCGAACAATCCTCAAAGGGCTGATAGACCCCGGAGAGAGTTCACCCGGTTAAGCATGACCCTATCGCAAATCCTGCCACAGTTACTAGCCACCAACTTGGTGACTGTCAAGGAGGCGCCAAAGTTCCCAAACACTACCTCTCCTAAGTACAACCCGAATGCCCGTTGTGCTTACCATTCAGACAGCCCGGGGCATGCCACTGATGACTGTTGGGCACTAAGGAACAAGCTGCAGGACCTCATTGACACTAAGGAGGTACAGTTTGAGGCATCTGACAAGCCTAATGTGGTGACAGCTCCCCTGCCTGCTCATGGAGTTAATGCTATTGGGGATGAAGAGGAAGTTGATGAAGCTGAGTTTGATAGCTGGATCTACCCGGCTGCTGATGGTGGACTTAACAATTGGAGCGCCAAGGACAACCTCTCTGTTTCTTTTGTCACTAAGTAATAAACTTCTTTGTTTCGTTATATTTTGTAATAGACAATAATAAACTCTATGGCCCGGTGTCTTACCCGAGGCACCGTGGTTCTATTTGTGAGGGCATATGAACTGTCATTTTATACATCATGAATGAAAATCTTGGACTTTTTCGCATTGCAAATATTGTGTTCCTTTTCTGTCTTTCTTTTCTTTTACATAATTTTCAAAAACAGCTGTATTTACACACACACTCACTCATACATGTTCCAATCCACTCTGGATCTTACTGACAACAACTCTGCTAATGCCAATTATGACTTCGAAAATCCGATCAACTTAGCCGAAGACGAAGGTGAAGATGATTGCGAAGTGCCTGGCGAGCTTGCAAGACTGTTACTTCAGGAAGAGAGGGCAATTCAACCCCATGAAGAGCCAGTGGAAACTATAAACCTGGGTACTGAGGCAGACAGAAAAGAGGTAAAGATTGGTGCAAACCTAGAGCTCAGCGTGAAGCAACGGTTAACCAAGATGTTACATGACTATATGGAGATCTTTGCCTGGTCCTACGAAGACATGCCAGGGTTGGATACCGATATTGTCGTCCATCATTTGCCAACTAGGGAAGACTGCCCTCCAGTTAAACAAAAGGTTCGTCGGATGCGTCCAGAGATGTCCGAGAAGATTAAGGCCGAGGTGATGAAACAGTTTGATGCCGGGTTTCTTGCAGTAACTTCTTACCCTCAGTGGGTTGCTAATGTGGTGCCGGTACCTAAAAAGGACGGCAAGGTCAGAATGTGTGTCGATTACAGGGATCTGAACAGGGCCAGCCCCAAAGATGACTTCCCCTTACCTCACATTGATGTCCTTGTTGATAATACAGCTCAGCACAAGGTATTCTCTTTCATGGATGGCTTTTCAGGCTACAATCAGATCAAGATGGCACCTGAAGACATGGAAAAGACTACATTTGTTACTCAGTGGGGCACTTTCTGTTACAAGGTCATGCCGTTCGGATTAAAGAATGCTGGGGCAACCTACCAACGTGCCATGGTTGCCTTATTTCATGATATGATCCATCATGAGATCGAAGTGTATGTGGACGACATGATCGCTAGGTCCCAGACTGAGGAAGAGCATCTAAGTCATCTACAGAAGTTGTTTGACCGGTTGAAACTGTACAAGCTGAGATTGAACCCGAACAAGTGCACCTTCGGGGTAAGATCTGGGAAATTGCTAGGCTTCGTGGTCAGTGATAAAGGTATTCAAGTGGACCCTGCTAAGGTCAAAGCTATTCAAGAGATGCCAGTTCCTAAGACAGAGAAGGAGGTCAGAGGCTTTTTAGGACGCCTGAATTACATCGCTCGATTCATATCTCATTTGACTGCTACCTGTGAGCCAATCTTCAAGCTGCTGAAGAAAGATCAGGTAGTACGTTGGAACGATGAATGTCAGGCTGCCTTCGACAGAATTAAAGAGTATCTCCAAGAACCACCTATCCTTATGCCACCGGTTGAAGGGAGACCTCTGATACTATATCTGACAGTGCTAGACAACTCAATGGGGTGTGTGCTGGGGCAGCATGACGAGTCTGGCCGAAAAGAGCACGCCATTTATTACCTTAGCAAAAAGTTTACCGACTGTGAGACCCGATACTCACTGCTTGAGAAAACTTGCTGCGCTTTGGTATGGGCTGCTCGCCGGCTGAGACAGTATATGCTGACTCACACTACCTTGTTGATCTCAAAAATGGATCCGATAAAGTACATATTCGAAAAGCCTGCTCTGTCTGGGAGAATTGCAAGATGGCAAATGATCTTGACGGAATACGACATTCAGTACACAACCCAGAAAGCCATCAAGGGGAGTGTATTGGCAGACCACTTAGCTCATCAAGCTGTAGATGACTACCAATCAATGAACTTCGAGTTTCCGGATGAAAGCATCATGATTGTAACTGACTGTGAAGTACCTGGACCGGATGAAGGACCTGAACCAGGATCCCGATGGTCTATGCACTTTGACGGGGCCTCTAATGCTTTGGGAAATGGTATCGGCGCCATTATCATATCTCCACAAGGTACTCATACTCCACTCACTGCCCGGCTATGTTTCAACTGTACCAACAACATGGCGGAGTATGAGGCATGTATCATGGGTCTTCAAGCTGCGATCGACTTAAGGATCAAGTTCCTCAGTGTCTTCGGAGATTCCGCCCTTGTGATCAATCAGATCAACGGAGAGTGGGATACGAAACATCCAAACTTGATTCCTTACAGAGAATGTGTGTTGACCATGATTCCCCACTTCACAGAGATAACCTTTGAGCACTTTCCAAGAGAAGAGAATCAGTTAGCGGACGCGTTAGCTACAATGTCTTCAATGTTCAAGGTTAAATGGGATAACGAAGCTCCCCAGATCACCATCGAGAAACTGGACGAACCGGCATACTGTTGTGATCTCGAAACTGAATTGGTGACTGAGAAGCCTTGGTACCACGAAGTGAAGAGATATCTGGAAGCTCAGGAATACCCTGAAGGTGCCTCTATCAACGATAAGAAATTCCTGAGGAGGTTCGCAGCCAAGTTCTTCCTAAGCAACGGTACCTTGTACAAGAGGAACCATGATTCAACCTTACTGCGTTGTGTGGACAAGACTGAAGCGGAAAGAATCATGGAAGAGCTACATGAAGGGACCTTTGGTACGCATTCCAGTGGACATACTATGGCTAAAAAGATCCTACGGGCAGGATATTATTGGTCCACCATGGAAGCTGATTGCTACCAACACTCTAGGACATGCCACAAGTGCCAGATATATGCAGACAAGGTGCATGTTCCTCCGGTTCCCCTGAATGTTCTGACTGCACCTTGGCCGTTTGCGATGTGGGGCATAGACATGATCGGCGAGATAAAACCTACAGCTTCCAATGGACATCGCTTCATCCTAGTAGCGATTGATTATTTTACGAAGTGGGTTGAAGCAGCATCCTATGCTACAGTAACCAAGACTGTTGTGGCACGGTTTATTCGACACAACCTGATCTGTCGATACGGCGTCCCTGAGCGGATTATTACAGACAACGGTACCAATCTGAACAACAAAATGATTGCTGAGCTTTGCGAACAGTTCAAGATACAGCACCACAATTCTTCTCCTTACCGACCGAAGATGAATGGGGCCGTAGAAGCAGCTAACAAGAACATCAAGAAGATCGTGCAAAAAATGACAGTAACGTACAAAGATTGGCACGAGATGTTACCGTTCGCTCTGCATGGGTACCGTACCTCAGCTAGGACATCAACCGGGGCAACTCCCTTCTCTCTGGTTTATGGCATGGAGGCAGTCTTGCCGATTGAAGTACAAATTCCCTCTCTCCGGATAATGAAAGATGCAAATCTGAACGAAGATGATTGGATCCAGACACGACTTGACCAACTCAACCTCATCGACGAAAAAAGACTTGCTGCTATCTGTCATGGTCAGACGTATCAGAAACGAATGATCAGGGCATTTAACAAAAAGGTCAGGCCACAGGAATATCAAGTTGGGGATCTGGTTATCAAGAGAATCATCCTTCCTCAGAGTGATCCAAGGGGCAAATGGACCCCTACATATGAAGGGCCATTTGTAGTTAAGCATGTGTTCTCAGGAGGAGCAATGATCTTAACCAACATGGATGGTGACGACCTTCCTCACCCCGCCAATGCAGACATAGTTAAAAAATACTACGCATGAAAAAGACCCGCTAGGCTGACATGTCTAGGCAAAAATTAGGGCTTCCCGTCGAACCAAAAGGGTTCGGGCAAAATGAAGGGATGAAAATGAAAAAAATCTGTACACCCGGCAAGTCGAAAACCTGAAAAGGCGGCTTGGGCAAAAATGGGTATCCCGGTGGACTGAAAACCCGAAAGGGCGGTCCAGGCAAAAATTAGGGATAAAAGCGTAAAACTATGTCTCATTGATCACTTTGCATCCAGAATCCGGTATCAGCATCAAGTTCAGACGGCATCGATCAGTCAGCTTCACCTTCAACCAAGGTCATCAAGTGATGAGACGCTCGGAGTTATAAAGACAATAGCAGAGTTGAAACCCAGTGGATCATTCATCTTTCACACAGCTGTTTTATTTTCATTTGTACAAAACTTGTATAAATTCTTTTGATCGGCGACGTACCTCTTACTAGGACGTCAGCCTCTTGTATACAAAACACCTATTTTCAGGCCATTCAAAAATCAATAAAAATACATTTTCAGTTAAACGTGCCAAATATTTTTCCTTTTTCTGTTTTGTTTTGCGAAGAACGTCCAAGGTTCAATTTGTGATGTATGCATTGACAATAATTTGCTAACTCATAAATATTTGCATACGAAACAAAGGAATTCATTGCAGGTGACACTAGAAACAGGGGCAATAAAGAGTGGTCTAAACAATCCAATTGCTCTATCCTCCAAGGTACCAGGGTAGGTTCAGCTAAAGAACGCGGCCAAGTGTATCTTAATTCCCCAGAGAGTGGTTCAACGAATCAATACACTCTTCTCCAAGCAAAATCATCAAATATCAAGGAAATGGAGTACTCCAGTAGATCTCAATACTTCCCCAGCAGTATACACGCATTCTTAACAAGCATCCCCGGCAGTCTTGGTCTAAAGATTGTTCCCCGGCGGTATCTCACTATTCAAAGGAATCACTTCCCCAGCATATCAAACTCCCCAGAAGAGTCCAATCCAGTTTCCCCAGGAAAGTTGGAATTCATATCTCCCCAAGCAGTAAGCTTATCCCCAGTAGATTCTGGAAGCTTATCCTCAGAGCACGAACGCGTCGTCCGGCTGGATTTAAAGAGTTATTTCCGTAACAGGATATAACTGGGTTATCCTCAGCCAAAAGCCACGGAAAGAGCGTCCTCGGCAAAGTATCTTCCTACCCCCAGCGAAGTCTATCAACACTTCCAGCACAACGAGGATATCCCCAGCATAACTCATCAACGGTATACCCAGCGGAGTTATCTTCATCATTTCAGCAAAGCATCGCTATCCCCGCAGAGTAGCACTCCCCAGCATGATCGCTAGAGTATCTTTTCTCCCGCAAATTATTTCATTTGCCAAGTTTATTCCTCAACGGAGTTATCTTCTCCTACCGGGATTCTTGCAACAATCATCCACAGCGGAAGCAAAATCTCTTCCTCAACATCAGCCCAGGATATGACTTCCCGGCACCCGTCAAGGATTTATTTTCCTAGACGAAAACATACATAAAACTTTACATACATCATCATAGCATGCATAACGCACTGCATCATATCATACGAATCTCATTTATGTTGAGAACATCATTGCTTGATCCATATCATGCATTGCATATAACTGACCTTTACCTTTCAGGAAAGGTGCAGTTGAAATTCTCAAACATATTTCAAGAATTTCTCTAGTCCAGTTAAATCGACTCCAAACAGATTTTTCTGATAAAGACTCAGTAGAAGTTCTCTTATGGTCCCCTCTCCAACGGCGTGTGAGGTGGTAATTCCTTCTTCAGATGTTTCCCTCTCCGGCATGAGCGTGAGGTGATATTCTCTTATGGTCCCCTCTCCAACGGCGTGTGAGGTGGTAATTCCTTCTTCAGATGTTTTCCTCTCCGGCATGAGCGTGAGGTGATATTCTCTTATGGTCCCCTCTCCAACGGCGTGTGAGGTGGTAATTCCTTCTTCAGATGTTTTCCTCTCCGGCATGAGCGTGAGGTGATATTCTCTTATGGTCCCCTCTCCAACGGCGTGTGAGGTGGTAATTCCTTCTACAGATATTTTCCTCTCCGGCATGAGCGTGAGGTGATATTCTTTTATGGTCCCCTCTCCAACGGCGTGTGAGGTGGTAATTCCTTCTTCAGATGTTCCCCTCTCCGGCATGAGCGTGAGGTGATATTCTCTTATGGTCCCCTCTCCAACGGCGCGTGAGGTGGTAATTCCTTCTTCAGATGTTTCCCTCTCCGGCATGAGCGTGAGGTGACATTTCCTTCCAGATTATAATTTCCTATAGTTCCCTCTCCAACGATGAGTAAGGTGACTCCCTTTGAGATTATAATGTCCTTTGGTTCTCTTCCTGATACTGCGAAGATGGTAATTCTCGCCAAGATTTTCTCAACGAGCGTTGTTGAGGTTGAAATCATTCGGGATTCTCTTACCATTCATGCTAAGGCAGTAACCATCCCTGGTTCATTCATCAGCATTTGAAGCTCCAGACTCAGCTCCTGTAACCAATCAGGACATATCTATATCAAGCATCTAAAATCAGCTCCTGCGACGTGTCAGGTACTCATTTTTCTGTTTTGCAGGTATGCAGGTTCTCGCTAAGGAATCACCTACGCAATCAACGTCCAGATGGCATCTATAAGCCCATCATCCTATCCAGCAACCTCTAAAATGGCATCTATAAGCCCATTCCCTCATCATCACTGTTACTATGTGAGCGCAAATTTCTGGGCACTTTAGTGTTCAATCATCTTCTACCCTCGGATTACGAAAGGCACGTCAGCCAATCTGCATCCTCAGGCCTAAGAAGATTGAACAGGGGCAACTGTTGTACCCCAAAATTTGCCCTCCCATATTCATCAAGAATTGTCAAAGTCAAGGTCACAAAATTCCCCCAGGGTTGTGCAGCTCAACTGTCTCCTAGACAGTCAAAACTAGGGTTTGAGTTCTGGTCAAGCAAATGAACTTTTCAAAGGTCCAACCAAGTCTCACATGCTTACAAAGATGGTCAAATGTCCTCATATCAAGTTTCAAGGCATTCAGCTCAAGATTGCACAGTCAAAACCCTAGATTGCACTACAGCCAATTGTAGGGGCAAAATGGTCATTTGACAGTCAAAAGTTCAAATTTTTGGTCAATATATCATTTTGAAGCCACAAACATCATTTGATCAATGCTTGATCATGATTCTCAAAGTTTGGCTCAGAAATCATCAAAGATGCAAAAGTTGCTATATTTGGACAGCTGAAAAAGTCAACTGAAATTGACCAGGGCATAACTTTCACATGGATTATCAGAAAAATTCCATCCAAAGCTCATTTTGAAGAGAAAGACATTTCCTACAATTCATCTTCATGTTCCAAGTCCAAGAAATGCTCTCACAAAAAGTTATCAATTTCAACATTATAGGTCATTTTCAAAAGTCAACAAAAAGTGACTTTAAGTCAAAGGCCATAACTTGAGATTGGTAAATCAAAATGACATGGGACCAAAGGCATTGGTTAAAGGACTCAAAGACCTTTCCAAAATGTCCAAGAACATGTGAAAAGCTTAAAAATTGACCAAGTTATGCCTTGTGGAAGTTGGGAAATGTTTGGAAATTTTTGAAAGTCAACAATGGTTCAAAAGGCCTAAAAATGCAAATGGGCCCATTTTTCCTCCAAGATTCTTCATGCCAAACCTATGCACGACCACTAGGCCCAAAGGGAAGTATTCTCATATTTTTTAATTATTTATTTGAATTAATATTAATTTATATTCATTTAAATGATTTTAATATATGAAAAATATCAAACCTAATCTAAAAAATCCTTTTATGCACATTCTAATATCAATATTTCGTGCTTAATTGATTAGGGCAAGTTGTGATAAGATTTGAGCTGATTGAACACAAAAACCATGAAAAAAGATTTGGAAAAGATTTTGTAAAATCAAATATTGAAATCCATGAATGCTTGAGATTGTGTGCAATATTTTTGACCTAACATACTCTATACATACCCAGCATCACAACCCTAAGCATCCAGGACTCCAAGCTGCGCCCCAAACTCCATTGCATTCTTGAAATTTTTCATAAAAACACCAAGACTGAAAACTAGCTTAGGGGACGATTCAAGCTTGGATTTTTGTTTCAATAGCATTCTGAGACATCACTGAGTATTTCTCAATCATTAACAACAAGCAAAACACCTTGTACTGGTATCCATGAGTCCAACCGTACCTTGAAAATTTTGAAATCACATAGCATGATTCCATCATCTTTATGCATTTTTTTTCATGGATTCATGTTTATATTGATGTTTCTGAACTAACCACTATGTTTAATTATGTTATTTTCCCCTATACGCCAATTCACCATTAGAGAGGCCTAGGGTTCCGAAACTTCCAAATTGGGCGTTATCAGTTCGTGTAAAATTAAGACACACCAATGCTATGATTGAAATCTGCAGGTTGAGACGAAAAAGACAAGATGCTCGCGCTCAATTTATGAGTATTCAGGACCTAATCGCTATTTTGGAAATATGCATATATGGAGGGGGTTCAAAACCCCCGTTAAACGTTTGTTCTTTTTTCAGGCAAAAAGAAACATGAAGAAGACGAATACATGGCATCATCTGAGTGGCCGTTTCAAATTTTGGCGCGCGTTCCAAGCGTGAATCCACTTTTCTTTTATATTATTTGTGTTACATTATTTGTTAATTGAATCGCGCTTGATCCAGTGGTAGCACGCTACGTTTGTAACCCCAAAGACCTGGGTTCAAGTCCCAGGTCTTGCATAAATTCCATATTATTTTTCTACATTAATTCCTATGCAGATTCTTCATTAGAGTACACCATGCACACTCAAGATCCAATGAACACGCGTCCAGCTGCTTACAAATCAAAGGTCTAGGATGGATAAACACATAAACCCTGGTCAGACGCATTGCATGGGATCCAAAAAAGTCAACTAATTCCCAGCTTATTGGGCCAGGCCTCTCCAATTTATACCTCCTTATTTGGGGCAACACCCCACTCTGGTTCACTTTTCTTTTCTTTTATTATTTAAATTATTGTATTATTTATTTGTATTGCTTTAATTAATTAATTTTCTTTTTTTACAAAAAATATAAAAAAACATTATAAAAATCAGAAAATACAGAAAAATATAATACTTATTTTATTTTCATAAATAAATTAAAATGTAAATTATGTAGTGTAATTAGGTTTTTATTTTTAATTCCTTTTTTAATAAAAAATCCAAAAAAAATGTAGCATTTAGGTTTTAATTGTTAATTCCTTTTTTTATTTCCCTTTTCTCACAATAATAATTATTTATTTATTTATTTTTTATTTAAATTGTACATAAATGAATTAGGTTTAATTTAGGTCATATTTTAATTCTTTCTTAATAATTAAAAAATATTAGATTTAGGGTTCGCCGTTTAATTTAATCTCAATTAATTTCTTTTTTCATTAAATCTAAAAAAACACAAAAATATCATTCTCATTTAATTTTAATTTTTTAATCCTTATTAATTTTAATTATTTGCAAAAAGGGTCCAACGCCCGTCATTAATCACTTAATTGCGCATTTATTTTATTATCGCTTATTATAATTTTGTAAATGTCCCTAAGCCATGTAATTTACTTTTCGCACTTTATTTCTTCGCATTATTTATTTTTCCGCTAAATCGGGTCCGGTTTAATTTTGGCGGTGTGGACCCGCGCCATTTGTAATAGCTTAGAATTTACTTTTCGCAAACTTTATAACTGTTAAATATGCATGCAAGAATGAATGGCCCTAATTAAAATCAAGCGTAGATCACAAATAAACATGACAAGACAAATATCTGAAAACGACACACAAATCACACACCACCCCTAGGGTACGCCTCACTGTTGCCTTGCCTTCGAAAGGTGATCGTCGAGTAGAGGATGTCTTAGTAAGTCCTCATGATCCGGGAACCTGGCATGAGGGTAGCTTCTAAGGTGTCTTCCTATTGCTCTGGTGATCACCATGTCCCTAAACTCGAATTGACCCAAACACCTCCAACGGTGGTGCTACCTACCTCTCAATGGTGGGATGGCATTACTTTAAAGGACTTTTACACAGACGACTTCCTTAGGGTAGGTAGGTTCTCAAGGATACTTGCTCTAATTTCAAACAAATCAAAAGACTTTTCACACCAACACATTTTCAAAAGCTTTCAAAGCAAATTTTTCAAACACTCTGACGTACGAGTCGAACTGAAATTTTTCAAAGAAACTTTTTTAAACCCACATTGAAAAGCAAACAAACAATTTTGAAAACACAAATGAGCAAGTATCTAAGAGCCCATGGATAACCATGGATAGAAAGGGTGCTAATACCTTCCCTTTCTATAATCTACCTCCCGAACCGAGAGCAATCTCTTAAAAGGAATTTTTCTGTGCTTTTGTCCTTTCCATTTGGAGAAAATAAAAGACGGTGGCGACTCTTGCTTCCGCGACATTTCGCGAACCAGCGTTAAACAGTCAGTTCCAGATCCACCGATCACAACGTCAAATAAAAAACAGCAAATACAACGTCAAATAAACAACAACAATAACAACAACGTCAAATAAGCAACAACAACAACAACAAATACAACAACAACAACAACAACAACAACAACGTCAAATAAACAACAACAAAAACAACAACAACAACAAAAACGTCAAATAAACAACAACTACAATGTCAACAACAACAACTACGTCAAATAAACAACAACAACAACAACAACAACGTCAAATAAACAATAAAAACAACAACAACGTCAACAACAACAACGCCAAATAAACAACAACGTCAAATAAATAACAACAACGTCAAATAAACAACAACAACAACAACGACGTCAACAACAACAACAACAATGTCAAGTAAACAACAACAACGACGTCAACAACAACAACAACAATGTCAAGTAAACAACAACAACAACAACACCGTCAACAACAACAACAACAACAATGTCAAATAAACAACAACAACATCGTCAAATAAACAACAACAACAACGTCAACAACAACAACAACGTCAAATAAACAACAACGACAACAACAACGTCAAATAAACAACAACGTCAACAACAACAACAACAACAACAACAACGTCAAACAACAACTATGTCAACAACAACAACAACGTCAAATAACAACTATGTCAACAACAACAACAACGTCGAATAAACAACAACAACAACGTCAACAACAACAACAACGATGTCAAATAAACAACAACAACAACACCGTCAACAACAACAACAATGTCAAATAAATAACAACAACAACGTCAAATAAACAACAACAACAACGTCAACAACAATAACAACGTCAAATAAACAACAACAACAACGTCAAATAGACAACAACGTCAACAGCAACAACAACGTGAAATAAACAACAACAACTATGTCAACAACAACAACAACATCAAATAAATAACAACAACAACGTCAACGACAACAACAACAACGTCAACAACAACAACAACGTCAAATAAACAACAACAACAACAACGTCAAATAAACAACAACAACACCGTCAAATAACAACAACAACAACAACAACAACGTCAAATAAATAACAACAACAACAACAACGACGTCAAATAAACAATAACGTCAACAACAACAACAACGTCAAACAACAACTATGTCAACAACAATAACAACATCAAACAACAACTATGTCAACAACAACAACAACGTCAAATAAACAACAATAACAACATCAACAACAACAACAACAACAACAATGTCAAATAAACAACAACAACAACAACACTGTCAACAACAACAACATTGTCAAATAAACAACAACAACAACAACGTCAAATAAACAACAACAACAACAATAACAACGTCAAATAAACAACAACAACAACGTCAAATAAACAACAACGTCAACAACAACAACAATGTGAAATAAACAATAACAACTATGTCAACAACAACAACAACATCAAATAAACAACAACAACGTCAAATAAACAACAACAACAACAACGTCAAATAAACAACAACAACAACAACAACGTCAAATAAACAACAACAACAACATCAACAACAACAAAAACGTCAAATAAACAACAACAACAACAACAACGTCAACAACAACAACTACGTCAAATAAACAACAACAACAACAACTTCAAATAAACAACAACAACAACAATGTCAACAACAACAACATCAAATAAACAACAACAACAACGTTAAATAAACAACAATAACAACGTCAAATAAACAACAACAACAACGTTAAATAAACAACAATAACAACGTCAAATAAACAATAACAACTAAAACAACGTCAAATAAACAACAACAACAACAACGTCAAATAAACAACAACACCAACAACGTCAACAACAACAACAACAATGTAAAATAAACAACAACAATAACAACGTCAACAACAACAACAATGTAAAATAAATAACAACAACGTCAAATAAACAACAACAAAAACAACAACAATGTCAATAACAACAACAATGTCAACAACAACAACAATGTCAACAAAAACAACAACAACAATGTCAACAACATTAACAACGTCAAATAAACAACATCAACAACAACGTCAAATAAACAACAACAACAACAATGTCAACAACAACAACAATGTCAACATAAAAAAAAAACAACAATGTCAACAACATTAACAACGTCAAATAAACAACATCAACAACAACGTCAAATAAACAACAACAACAACACCGTCAAATAAACAACAACAACAACAACAACGTCAAATAAACAACAAAAACAACAACAACGTCAAATAAACAACAAAAACAACAACATCAACAACAACAAAAACGTCAAATAAACAACAACAACAACAACATCAACAACAACAACTACGTCAAATAAACAAAAACAACAACGTCAAATAAACAACAACAACAACAACAATGTCAACAACAACAATGTCAAATAAACAACAACAACAACGTCAAATAAACAACAACAACTAAAACAACGTCAAATAAACAACAACAACAACAACAACAACATCAAATAAACAACAACACCAACAACGTCAACAACAACAACAACAACAACGTCAAATAAACAACAACAATAACAACGTCAACAACAACAACAATGTCAAATAAACAACAACAACAACGTCAAATAAACAACAACAACAACAATGTCAACAACAACAACAACGTCAAATAAACAACAACAACAACAACAACGACAAATAAACAACAACAACAACGTCAACAACAACAACAACGTCAAATAAACAACAACAACAACTATGTCAACAACAACAACGACGTCAAATAAACAACAACAACAACAACAACAACGTCAACAACAACAACGTCAAATAAACAACAACAACAACGTCAAATAAAAAACAACAACAACAACGCCAAATAAACAACAACAACAACATAAACGTCAAATAAACAACAACAACAACAACAACAACAACGTCAAATAAACAACAACAATAACGTCAAATAAAAAACAGCAAATACAACGTCAAATAAACAACAACAATAACAACAACGTCAAATAAGCAACAACAACAACAACAAATACAACAACAACAACAACAACAACGTCAAATAAACAACAACAAAAACAACAACAACAACAAAAACGTCAAATAAACAACAACTACAATGTCAACAACAACAACTACGTCAAATAAACAACAACAACAACAACAACAACGTCAAATAAACAATAAAAACAACAACAACGTCAACAACAACAACGCCAAATAAACAACAACGTCAAATAAATAACAACAACGTCAAATAAACAACAACAACAACAACGACGTCAACAACAACAACAACAATGTCAAGTAAACAACAACAACGACGTCAACAACAACAACAACAATGTCAAGTAAACAACAACAACAACAACACCGTCAACAACAACAACAACAACAATGTCAAATAAACAACAACAACATCGTCAAATAAACAACAACAACAACGTCAACAACAACAACAACGTCAAATAAACAACAACGACAACAACAACGTCAAATAAACAACAACGTCAACAACAACAACAACAACAACAACAACAACGTCAAACAACAACTATGTCAACAACAACAACAACGTCAAATAACAACTATGTCAACAACAACAACAACGTCGAATAAACAACAACAACAACGTCAACAACAACAACAACGATGTCAAATAAACAACAACAACAACACCGTCAACAACAACAACAATGTCAAATAAATAACAACAACAACGTCAAATAAACAACAACAACAACGTCAACAACAATAACAACGTCAAATAAACAACAACAACAACGTCAAATAGACAACAACGTCAACAGCAACAACAACGTGAAATAAACAACAACAACTATGTCAACAACAACAACAACATCAAATAAATAACAACAACAACGTCAACAACAACAACAACAACGTCAACAACAACAACAACGTCAAATAAACAACAACAACAACAACGTCAAATAAACAACAACAACACCGTCAAATAACAACAACAACAACAACAACAACGTCAAATAAATAACAACAACAACAACGACGACGTCAAATAAACAATAACGTCAACAACAACAACAACGTCAAACAACAACTATGTCAACAACAATAACAACATCAAACAACAACTATGTCAACAACAACAACAACGTCAAATAAACAACAATAACAACATCAACAACAACAACAACAACAACAATGTCAAATAAACAACAACAACAACAACACTGTCAACAACAACAACATTGTCAAATAAACAACAACAACAACAACGTCAAATAAACAACAACAACAACAATAACAACGTCAAATAAACAACAACAACAACGTCAAATAAACAACAACGTCAACAACAACAACAATGTGAAATAAACAATAACAACTATGTCAACAACAACAACAACATCAAATAAACAACAACAACGTCAAATAAACAACAACAACAACAACGTTAAATAAACAACAACAACAACAACAACGTCAAATAAACAACAACAACAACATCAACAACAACAAAAACGTCAAATAAACAACAACAACAACAACAACAACGTCAACAACAACAACTACGTCAAATAAACAACAACAACAACAACTTCAAATAAACAACAACAACAACAATGTCAACAACAACAACATCAAATAAACAACAACAACAACGTTAAATAAACAACAATAACAACGTCAAATAAACAACAACAACAACGTTAAATAAACAACAATAACAACGTCAAATAAACAATAACAACTAAAACAACGTCAAATAAACAACAACAACAACAACGTCAAATAAACAACAACACCAACAACGTCAACAACAACAACAACAATGTAAAATAAACAACAACAATAACAACGTCAACAACAACAACAATGTAAAATAAATAACAACAACGTCAAATAAACAACAACAAAAACAACAACAATGTCAATAACAACAACAATGTCAACAACAACAACAATGTCAACAAAAACAACAACAACAATGTCAACAACATTAACAACGTCAAATAAACAACATCAACAACAACGTCAAATAAACAACAACAACAACAATGTCAACAACAACAACAATGTTAACAAAAAAAACAACAACAATGTCAACAACATTAACAACGTCAAATAAACAACATCAACAACAACGTCAAATAAACAACAACAACAACACCGTCAAATAAACAACAACAACAACAACAACAACGTCAAATAAACAACAAAAACAACAACAACGTCAAATAAACAACAAAAACAACAACATCAACAACAACAAAAACGTCAAATAAACAACAACAACAACAACAACATCAACAACAACAACTACGTCAAATAAACAAAAACAACAACGTCAAATAAACAACAACAACAACAATGTCAACAACAACAATGTCAAATAAACAACAACAACAACGTCAAATAAACAACAACAACTAAAACAACGTCAAATAAACAACAACAACAACAACAACAACGTCAAATAAACAACAACACCAACAACGTCAACAACAACAACAACAACGTCAAATAAACAACAACAATAACAACGTCAACAACAACAACAATGTCAAATAAACAACAACAACAACGTCAAATAAACAACAACAACAACAATGTCAACAATAACAACAACGTCAAATAAACAACAACAACAACAACAACGACAAATAAACAACAACAACAACGTCAACAACAACAACAACGTCAAATAAACAACAACAACAACTATGTCAACAACAACAACGACGTCAAATAAACAACAACAACAACAACAACAACGTCAACAACAACAACGTCAAATAAACAACAACAACAACGTAAAATAAACAACAACAATAACGCCTAATAAACAACAACAACAACATAAACGTCAAATAAACAACAACAACAACAACGTCAAATAAACAACAACAATAACGTCAAATAAAAAACAGCAAATACAACGTCAAATAAACAACAACAATAACAACAACGTCAAATAAGCAACGACAACAACAACAAATACAACAACAACAACAACAACAACTACAACAACGTCAAATAAACAACAACAAAAACAACAACAACAACAAAAACGTCAAATAAACAACAACTACAATGTCAACAACAACAACTACGTCAAATAAACAACAACAACAACAACAACGTCAAATAAACAATAAAAACATCAACAACGTCAACTACAACAACGCCAAATAAACAACAACGTCAAATAAATAACAACAACGTCAAATAAACAACAACAACAACAACGACGTCAACAACAACAACAACAATGTCAAGTAAACAACAACAACGACGTCAACAACAACAACAACAATGTCAAGTAAACAACAACAACGACGTCAACAACAACAACAACAATGTCAAGTAAACAACAACAACAACAACACCGTCAACAACAACAATAATGTCAAATAAACAACAACAACATCGTCAAATAAACAACAACAACAACGTCAACAACAACAACAACGTCAAATAAACAACAACGACAACAACAACGTCAAATAAACAACAACGTCAACAACAACAACAACAACAACGTCAAACAACAACTATGTCAACAACAACAACAACGTCAAACAACAACTATGTCAACAACAACAACGTCGTATAAACAACAACAACAACGTCAACAACAACAACAACGATGTCAAATAAACAACAACAACAACACCGTCAACAACAACAACAATGTCAAATAAATAACAACAACAACGTCAAATAAACAACAACAACAACATCAACAACAATAACAACGTCAAATAAACAACAACAACAACGTCAAATAGACAACAACGTCAACAACAACAACAACGTGAAATAAACAACAACAACTATGTCAACAACAACAACAACATCAAATAAATAACAACAACAACGTCAACAACAACAACAACAACGTCAACAACAACAACAACGTCAAATAAACAACAACAACAACGTCAAATAAACAACAACAAAAACAACAACAACATCAACAACAACAACAAAAAACGTCAAATAAACAACAACTACAACGTCAACAACAACAACTACGTCAAATAAACAACAACAACAACGTCAAATAAACAACAACAACAACAACAATAACGTCAATTAAACAAAAGCCACAACAACGTCAAATAAACAACAACAATAACAACAACGTCAAATAAGCAACAACAACAACAACAAATACAACAACAACAACAACTACAACGTCAAATAAACAACAACAAAAACAACAACAACACCAACAACAACAAAAACGTCAAATAAACAACAACTACAACGTCAACAACAACTACGTCAAATAAACAACAACAACAACAACGTCAACAACAACAACGTCAAATAAACAACAACGTCAAATAAACAACAACAACGTCAAATAAACAACTACAACAACGTCAAATAATCAACAACAACAACAACAACGTCAAATAAACAACAACAACGACGTCAACAACAACAACAACAATGTCAAATAAACAACAACGTCAACAACAACAACAACAACGTCAAAAAACAACTATGTCAACAACAACAACGTCAAACAACAACTATGTCAACAACAACAACAACAACGTCAAATAACAAAAACAACGTCAAATAAACAACAATAACAACGTCAAATAAAAAACAACAACAACAACGTCAAATAAACAATAACAACAACGTCAAATAAACAACAACAACAATGTCAACAACAACGTCAGATAAACAACAACAACAACGTCATATAAACAACAACAACAAAAACAACGTCAAATAAATAACAACAACAACGTCAAATAAACAACAACGTCAACAACAGCAACAACGGCAACAACAACAACAATGTCAAATAAACAACAATAACAATGTCAAATACACAACAACAACAACAACAACAACAACGTCAAACAACGACGTCAAATAAACAATAACGTCAACAACAACAACAACGTCAAACAACAACTATGTCAACAACAACAACATCAAACAACAACTATGTCAACAACAACAACAACAACGTCAAATAAACAACAACAACAACATCAACAACAACAACAACAACAATGTCAAATAAACAACAACAACAACAACAACACTGTCAACAACAACAACATTGTCAAATAAACAACAACAACAACGTCAAATAAACAACAACAACAACAACAATAACAACGTCAAATAAACAACAACAACAACAACGTCAAATAAACAACAACGTCAACAACAACAACAATGTGAAATAAACAACAACAACTATGTCAACAACAACAACAACATCAAATAAACAACAACAACAACAACGTCAAATAAACAACAACAACAACAACGTCAAATAAACAACAACAACAACATCAACAACAACAAAAACGTCAAATAAAAAACAACAACAACAACAACAACGTCAACAACAACAACTACGTCAAATAAACAACAACAACAACAACAACTTCAAATAAACAACAACAACAACAATGTCAACAACAACAACATCAAATAAACAACAACAACAACGTTAAATAAACAACAATAACAACGTCAAATAAACAATAACAACTAAAACAACGTCAAATAAACAACAACAACAACAACGTCAAATAAACAACAACACCAACAACGTCAACAACAACAACAACAACAATGTGAAATAAACAACAACAATAACAACGTCAACAACAACAACAATGTAAAATAAATAACAACAACGTCAAATAAACAACAACAACAACAACAATGTCAATAACAACAACAATGTCAACAACAACAACAATGTCAACAAAAACAACAACAACAATGTCAACAACATTAACAACGTCAAATAAACAACATCAACAACAACGTCAAATAAACAACAACAACAACAATGTCAACAACAACAACAATGTCAACAAAAAAAAAACAACAATGTCAACAACATTAACAACGTCAAATAAACAACATCAACAACAACGTCAAATAAACAACAACAACAACACCGTCAAATAAACAACAACAACAACAACAACGTCAAATAAACAACAAAAACAACAACAACGTCAAATAAACAACAAAAACAACAACATCAACAACAACAAAAACGTCAAATAAACAACAACAACAACAACATCAACAACAACAACTACGTCAAATAAACAAAAACAACAACGTCAAATAAACAACAACAACAACAACAATGTCAACAACAACAATGTCAAATAAACAACAACAACAACGTCAAATAAACAACAACAACTAAAACAACGTCAAATAAACAACAACAACAACAACAACAACGTCAAATAAACAACAACACCAACAACGTCAACAACAACAACAACAACAACGTCAAATAAACAACAACAATAACAACGTCAACAACAACAACAATGTCAAATAAACAACAACAACAACGTCAAATAAACAACAACAACAACAATGTCAACAACAACAACAACGTCAAATAAACAACAACAACAACAACAACGACAAATAAACAACAACAACAACGTCAACAACAACAACAACGTCAAATAAACAACAACAACAACTATGTCAACAACAACAACGACGTCAAATAAACAACAACAACAACAACAACAACGTCAACAACAACAACGTCAAATAAACAACAACAACAACGTCAAATAAAAAACAACAACAACAACGCCAAATAAACAACAACAACAACATAAACGTCAAATAAACAACAACAACAACAACAACAACAACGTCAAATAAACAACAACAATAACGTCAAATAAAAAACAGCAAATACAACGTCAAATAAACAACAACAATAACAACAACGTCAAATAAGCAACAACAACAACAACAAATACAACAACAACAACAACAACAACAACGTCAAATAAACAACAACAAAAACAACAACAACAACAAAAACGTCAAATAAACAACAACTACAATGTCAACAACAACAACTACGTCAAATAAACAACAACAACAACAACAACAACGTCAAATAAACAATAAAAACAACAACAACGTCAACAACAACAACGCCAAATAAACAACAACGTCAAATAAATAACAACAACGTCAAATAAACAACAACAACAACAACGACGTCAACAACAACAACAACAATGTCAAGTAAACAACAACAACGACGTCAACAACAACAACAACAATGTCAAGTAAACAACAACAACAACAACACCGTCAACAACAACAACAACAATGTCAAATAAACAACAACAACATCGTCAAATAAACAACAACAACAACAACGTCAACAACAACAACAACGTCAAATAAACAACAACGACAACAACAACGTCAAATAAACAACAACGTCAACAACAACAACAACAACAACAACAACAACGTCAAACAACAACTATGTCAACAACAACAACAACGTCAAATAACAACTATGTCAACAACAACAACAACGTCGAATAAACATCAACAACAACGTCAACAACAACAACAACGATGTCAAATAAACAACAACAACAACACCGTCAACAACAACAACAATGTCAAATAAATAACAACAACAACGTCAAATAAACAACAACAACAACGTCAACAACAATAACAACGTCAAATAAACAACAACAACAACGTCAAATAGACAACAACGTCAACAACAACAACAACGTGAAATAAACAACAACAACTATGTCAACAACAACAACAACATCAAATAAATAACAACAACAACGTCAACAACAACAACAACAACGTCAACAACAACAACAACGTCAAATAAACAACAACAACAACAACGTCAAATAAACAACAACAACACCGTCAAATAACAACAACAACAACAACAACAACATCAAATAAATAACAACAACAACAACAACGACGTCAAATAAACAATAACGTCAACAACAACAACAACGTCAAACAACAACTATGTCAACAACAATAACAACATCAAACAACAACTATGTCAACAACAACAACAACGTCAAATAAACAACAATAACAACATCAACAACAACAACAACAACAACAATGTCAAATAAACAACAACAACAACAACACTGTCAACAACAACAACATTGTCAAATAAACAACAACAACAACAACAACGTCAAATAAACAACAACAACAACAATAACAACGTCAAATAAACAACAACAACAACGTCAAATAAACAACAACGTCAACAACAACAACAATGTGAAATAAACAATAACAACTATGTCAACAACAACAACAACATCAAATAAACAACAACAACGTCAAATAAACAACAACAACAACAACGTCAAATAAACAACAACAACAACAACGTCAAATAAACAACAACAACAACATCAACAACAACAAAAACGTCAAATAAACAACAACAACAACAACAACAACGTCAACAACAACAACTACGTCAAATAAACAACAACAACAACAACTTCAAATAAACAACAACAACAACAATGTCAACAACAACAACATCAAATAAACAACAACAACAACGTTAAATAAACAACAATAACAACGTCAAATAAACAACAACAACAACGTTAAATAAACAACAATAACAACGTCAAATAAACAATAACAACTAAAACAACGTCAAATAAACAACAACAACAACAACGTCAAATAAACAACAACACCAACAACGTCAACAACAACAACAATGTAAAATAAACAACAACAATAACAACGTCAACAACAACAACAATGTAAAATAAATAACAACAACGTCAAATAAACAACAACAAAAACAACAACAATGTCAATAACAACAACAATGTCAACAACAACAACAATGTCAACAAAAACAACAACAACAATGTCAACAACATTAACAACGTCAAATAAACAACATCAACAACAACGTCAAATAAACAACAACAACAACAATGTCAACAACAACAACAATGTTAACAAAAAAAACAACAACAATGTCAACAACATTAACAACGTCAAATAAACAACATCAACAACAACGTCAAATAAACAACAACAACAACAACACCGTCAAATAAACAACAACAACAACAACAACAACGTCAAATAAACAACAAAAACAACAACAACGTCAAATAAACAACAAAAACAACAACATCAACAACAACAAAAACGTCAAATAAACAACAACAACAACAACAACATCAACAACAACAACTACGTCAAATAAACAAAAACAACAACGTCAAATAAACAACAACAACAACAATGTCAACAACAACAATGTCAAATAAACAACAACAACAACGTCAAATAAACAACAACAACTAAAACAACGTCAAATAAACAACAACAACAACAACGTCAAATAAACAACAACACCAACAACGTCAACAACAACAACAACAACGTCAAATAAACAACAACAATAACAACGTCAACAACAACAACAATGTCAAATAAACAACAACAACAACGTCAAATAAACAACAACAACAACAATGTCAACAATAACAACAACGTCAAATAAACAACAACAACAACAACAACGACAAATAAACAACAACAACAACGTCAACAACAACAACAACGTCAAATAAACAACAACAACAACTATGTCAACAACAACAACGACGTCAAATAAACAACAACAACAACAACAACAACGTCAACAATAACGCCAAATAAACAACAACAACAACATAAACGTCAAATAAACAACAACAACAACGTCAAATAAACAACAACAATAACGTCAAATAAAAAACAGCAAATACAACGTCAAATAAACAACAACAATAACAACAACGTCAAATAAGCAACAACAACAACAACAAATACAACAACAACAACAACAACAACTACAACAACGTCAAATAAACAACAACAAAAACAACAACAACAACAAAAACGTCAAATAAACAACAACTACAATGTCAACAACAACAACTACGTCAAATAAACAACAACAACAACAACAACAACGTCAAATAAACAATAAAAACATCAACAACGTCAACTACAACAACGCCAAATAAACAACTACGTCAAATAAATAACAACAACGATAAATAAACAACAACAACAACAACGACGTCAACAACAACAACAACAATGTCAAGTAAACAACAACAACGACGTCAACAACAACAACAACAATGTCAAGTAAACAACAACAACAACAACACCGTCAACAACAACAACAATGTCAAATAAACAACAACAACATCGTCAAATAAACAACAACAACAACGTCAACAACAACAACAACGTCAAATAAACAACAACGACAACAAAACCGTCAAATAAACAACAACGTCAACAACAACAACAACAACAACGTCAAACAACAACTATGTCA
Source organism: Vicia faba (assembly GCA_948472305.1). Lineage (NCBI taxonomy): Eukaryota > Viridiplantae > Streptophyta > Magnoliopsida > Fabales > Fabaceae > Vicia > Vicia faba. Next base: position 317,844,414 of record OX451739.1, on the reverse strand, counting down.
ACAACAACAACAACGTCAAACAACAACTATGTCAACAACAACAACAACGTCGTATAAACAACAACAACAACGTCAACAACAACAACAACGATGTCAAATAAACAACAACAACAACACCGTCAACAACAACAACAATGTCAAATAAATAACAACAACAACGTCAAATAAACAACAACAACAACGTCAACAACAATAACAACGTCAAATAAACAACAACAACAACGTCAAATAGACAACAACGTCAACAACAACAACAACGTGAAATAAACAACAACAACTATGTCAACAACAACAACAACATCAAATAAATAACAACAACAACGTCAACAACAACAACAACAACGTCAACAACAACAACAACGTCAAATAAACAACAACAACAACGTCAAATAAACAACAACAACACTGTCAAATAACAACAACAACAACAACGTCAAATAAATAACAACAACAACAACGCCAAATAAACAACAACAACAACAACGACAATAATAACAACAACAACGTGAAATAAACAACAGCGACAACAACGTCAACAACATTAACAACGTCAAATAAACAATAACAACGTCAAATAAACAACAACAACAACAACGTCAAATAAACAACAACAACAATAACGTCAAATAAACAACAACAACAACAACGTCAAATAAACAACAACAATAACAACAACGTCAAATAAGCAACAACAACAACAACAAATACAACAACAACAACAACAACAACTACAACGTCAAATAAACAACAACAAAAACAACAACAACATCAACAACAACAAAAAACGTCAAATAAACAACAACTACAACGTCAACAACAACAACTACGTCAAATAAACAACAACAACAACGTCAAATAAACAACAACAACAACAATAATGTCAATTAAACAAAATCCACAACAACGTCAAATAAACAACAACAATAACAACAACGTCAAATAAGCAACAACAACAACAACAAATACAACAAAAACTACTACAACGTCAAATAAACAACAACAAAAACAACAACAACATCAACAACAACAAAAACGTCATATAAACAACAACAACAACAACAACAACAACAACTACGTCAAATAAACAACAACAACAACGTCAACAACAACGACGTCAAATAATCAACAACAACAACAACAACAACGTCAAATAAACAACAACAATTACGTCAACAACAACAACAACAATGTCAAATAAACAACAACGTCAACAACAACAACAACGTCAAGAAACAACTATGTCAATAACAACAACGTCAAACAACAAATATGTCAACAACAACAACAACAACAACGTCAAATAACAAAAACAACGTCAAATAAACAACAATAACAACGTCAAATAAACAACAACAACAACAACAACAACAACAACAACGTCAAATAAACAATAACAACGACGTCAAATAAACAACAACAACAATGTCAACAACAATGTCAGATAAACAACAACAACAACGTCAAATAAACAACAACAACAAAAACAACGTAAATTAAATAACAACAACAACGTCAAATAAACAACAACACCAACAACGTCAACAACAACAACAACAACAATGTCAAATAAACAACAACAACAGCAACAACAGCAACAACAACAATGTCAAATAAACAACAACTATGTCAACAACAACAACAACATCAAATAAACAACAACAACAACAACAACGTCAAATAAACAACAACAACAACAACGTCAAATAAACAACAACAACAACAACAACGTCAAATAAACAACAACAACAACATCAACAACAACAAAAACGTCAAATAAACAACAACAACAACAACAACGTCAACAACAACAACTACGTCAAATAGACAACAACAACAACAACTTCAAATAAACAACAACAACAACAATGTCAACAACAACAACATCAAATAAACAACAACAACAACGTTAAATAAACAACAATAACAACGTCAAATAAACAATAACAACTAAAACAACGTCAAATAAACAACAACAACAACAACGTCAAATAAATAACAACACCAACAACGTCAACAACAACAACAACAATGTGAAATAAACAACAACAATAACAACGTCAACAACAACAAGAATGTAAAATAAATAACAACAACGTCAAATAAACAACAACAACAACAACAACAATGTCAATAACAACAACAATGTCAACAACAACAACAATGTCAACAAAAACAACAACAACAATGTCAACAACATTAACAACGTCAAATAAACAACATCAACAATAACGTCAAATAAACAACAACAACAACAATGTCAACAATAACAACAATGTCAACAAAAAAAACAACAACAATGTCAACAACATTAACAACGTCAAATAAACAACATCAACAACAACGTCAAATAAACAACAACAACAACACCGTCAAATAAACAACAACAACAACAACAACGTCAAATAAACAACAAAAACAACAACAACGTCAAATAAACAACAAAAACAACAACATCAACAACAACAAAAACGTCAAATAAACAACAACAACAACAACAACATCAACAACAACAACTACGTCAAATAAACAAAAACAACAACGTCAAATAAACAACAACAACAACAATGTCAACAACAACAAGGTCAAATAAACAACAACAACGTCAAATAAACAACAACAACAACAACTAAAACAACGTCAAACAAACAACAACAACAACAACAACGTCAAATAAACAACAACACCAACAACGTCAACAACAACAACAACAATGTCAAATAAACAACAACAATAACAACGCCAACAACAACATCAATGTCAAATAAACAACAACAACAACAACGTCAAATAAACATTAACAACAACAATGTCAACAACAACAACAACGTCAAATAAACAACAACAACAACAACGACAAATAAACAACAACAACAACGTCAACAACAACAACGTCAAATAAACAACAACAACAACTATGTCAACAACAACAACGACGTCAAATAAACAACAACAACAACAACAACGTCAACAACAACAACGTCAAATAAACAACAACAACAACGTCAAATAAACAACAACAACAACGCCAAATAAACAACAACAACAACATAAACGTCAAATAAACAACAACAACAACAACGTCAAATAAACAACAACAATAACGTCAAATAAAAAACAACAAATACAACGTCAAATAAACAACAACAACAACAACAACAACAACAACGTCAAATAAACAATAACAAAAACAACAACAACAACAAAAACGTCAAATAAACAACAACTACAATGTCAACAACAACAACTACGTCAAATAAACAACAACAACAACAACAACAACAATGTCAAATAAACAATAAAAACAACAACAACGTCAACAACAACAACGCCAAATAAACAACAACGTCAAATAAATAACAATAACGTCAAATAAACAACAACAACAACAATGACGTCAACAACAACAACAACAATGTCAAGTAAACAACAACAACGACGTCAACAACAACAACAACAACACCGTCAACAACAACAACAATGTCAAATAAACAACAACAACATCGTCAAATAAACAACAACAACAACGTCAACAACAACAACAACGTCAAATAAACAACAACGACAACAACAACGTCAAATAAACAACAACGTCAACAACAACAACAACAACAACGTCAAACAACAACTATGTCAACAACAACAACAACGTCAAACAACAACTATGTCAACAACAACAACAACGTCGAATAAACAACAACAACAACGTCAACAACAACAACAACGATGTCAAATAAACAACAACAACAACACCGTAACCAACAACAACAATGTCAAATAAATAACAACAACAGCGTCAAATAAACAACAACAACAACGTCAACAACAATAACAACGTCAAATAAACAACAACAACAACGTCAAATAGACAACAACGTCAACAACAACAACAACGTGAAATAAACAACAACAACAATGTCAACAACAACAACAACATCAAATAAATAATAACAACAACGTCAACAACAATAACAACAACGTCAACAACAACAACAACGTCAAATAAACAACAACAACAACAACAACGTCAAATAAACAACAACAACACCGTCAAATAACAACAACAACTACAACAACGTCAAATAAATAACAACAACAACAACAACGCCAAATAAACAACAACAACAACAACAACAATAATAACAACAACAACGTGAAATAAACAACAGCGACAACAACGTCAACAACATTAACAACGTCAAATAAACAATAACAACGTCAAATAAACAACAACAACAACAACAACGTCAAATAAACAACAACAACAATAACGTCAAATAAACAACAACAACAACAACGTCAAATAAACAACAACAATAACAACAACGTCAAATAAGCAACAACAACAACAACAAATACAACAACAACAACAACAACAACTACAACATCAAATAAACAACAACAAAAACAACAACAACATCAACAACAACAAAAAACGTCAAATAAACAACAACTACAACGTCAACAACAACAACTACGTCAAATAAACATCAACAACAACGTCAAATAAACAACAACAACAACAATAACGTCAATTAAACAAAATCCACAACAACGTCAAATAAACAACAACAATAACAACAACGTCAAATAAGCAACAACAACAACAACAAATACAACAACAACAACTACAACGTCAAATAAACAACAACAAAAACAACAACAACATCAACAACAACAAAAACGTCAAATAAACAACAACAACAACAACAACAACTATGTCAAATAAACAACAACAACAACAACGTCAACAACAACAACGTGAAATAATCAACAACAACAACAACAACGTCAAATAAACAACAACAACGACGTCAACAACAACAACAACAATGTCAAATAAACCATAACGTCAACAACAACAACAACGTCAAAAAACAACTATGTCAACAACAACAATGTCAAACAACAAATATGTCAACAACAACAACAACAACAACGTCAAATAACAAAAACAACGTCAAATAAACAACAATAACAACGTCAAATAAACAACAACAACAACAACGTCAAATAAACAATAACAACGACGTCAAATAAACAACAACAACAATGTCAACAACAACGTCAGATAAACAACAACAACAACGTCAAATAAACAACAACAACAAAAACAACGTCAAATAAATAACAACAACAACGTCAAATAAACAACAACACCAACAACGTCAACAACAACAACAACAACAATGTCAAATAAACAACAATAACAATGTCAAATAATCACCAACAACAACAACAACAATGTCAACAACAACAACAACGACGTCAAATAAACAATAACGTCAACAACAACAACAACGTCAAACAACAACTATGTCAACAACAACAACAACATCAAACAACAACTATGTCAACAACAACAACAACAATGTGAAATAAACAATAACAACAACGTCAACAACAACAACAACAACAATGTCAAATAAACAACAACAACAACAACAACAACAACGTCAAATAAACAATAACAACGACGTCAAATAAACAACAACAACAATGTCAACAACAATGTCAGATAAACAACAACAACAACGTCAAATAAACAACAACAACAAAAACAACGTCAAATAAATAACAACAACAACGTCAAATAAACAACAACACCAACAACGTCAACAACAACAACAACAACAATGTCAAATAAACAACAACAACAGCAACAACAGCAACAACAACAATGTCAAATAAACAACAACTATGTCAACAACAACAACAACATCAAATAAACAACAACAACAACAACAACGTCAAATAAACAACAACAACAACAACGTCAAATAAACAACAACAACAACAACAACGTCAAATAAACAACAACAACAACATCAACAACAACAAAAACGTCAAATAAACAACAACAACAACAACGTCAACAACAACAACTACGTCAAATAAACAACAACAACAACAACTTCAAATAAACAACAACAACAACAATGTCAACAACAACAACATCAAATAAACAACAACAACAACGTTAAATAAACAACAATAACAACGTCAAATAAACAATAACAACTAAAACAACGTCAAATAAACAACAACAACAACAACAACGTCAAATAAATAACAACACCAACAATGTCAACAACAACAACAACAAAAATGTGAAATAAACAACAACAATAACAACGTCAACAACAACAACAATGTAAAATAAATAACAACAACGTCAAATAAACAACAACAACAACAACAATGTCAATAACAACAACAATGTCAACAACAACAACAATGTCAACAAAAACAACAACAACAATATCAACAACATTAACAACGTCAAATAAACAACATCAACAATAACGTCAAATAAACAACAACAACAACAATGTCAACAATAACAACAATGTCAACAAAAAAAACAACAACAATGTCAACAACATTAACAACGTCAAATAAACAACATCAACAACAACGTCAAATAAACAACAACAACAACACCGTCAAATAAACAACAACAACAACAACGTCAAATAAACAACAAAAACAACAACAACGTCAAATAAACAACAAAAACAACAACAAAAACAACAACAAAAACGTCAAATAAACAACAACAACAACAACAACGTCAACAACAACAACTACGTCAAATAAACAAAAACAACAACGTCAAATAAACAACAACAACAACAATGTCAACAACAACAACGTCAAATAAACAACAACAACAACGTCAAATAAACAACAACAACAACTAAAACAACGTCAAATAAACAACAACAACAACAACAACGTCAAATAAACAACAACACCAACAACGTCAACAACAACAACAATAATGTCAAATAAACAACAACAATAACAACGCCAACAACAACAACAATGTCAAATAAACAACAACAACAACAACAACAACGTCAAATAAACAACAACAACAACAACAACGTCAAATAAACAACAACAACAACAACAACGACAAATAAACAACAACAACAACGTCAACAACAACAACAACGTCAAATAAACAACAACAACAACTATGTCAACAACAACAACGACGTCAAATAAACAACAACAACAACAACAACAACGTCAACAACAACAACGTCAAATAAACAACAACAACAACGTCAAATAAACAACAACAACAACAACAACGCCAAATAAACAACAACAACAACATAAAAGTCAAATAAACAACAACAACAACAACGTCAAATAAACAACAACAATAACGTCAAATAAAAAACAGCAAATACAACGTCAAATAAACAACAACAACAACAATAACAACAACGTCAAATAAACAATAACAAAAACAACAACAACAACAAAAACGTCAAATAAACAACAACTACAATGTCAACAACAACAACTACGTCAAATAAACAACAACAACAACAACAACAACGTCAAATAAACAATAAAAACAACAACAACGTCAACAACAACAACGCCAAATAAACAACAACGTCAAATAAATAACAACAACGTCAAATAAACAACAACAACAACAACGACGTCAACAACAACAACAACAATGTCAAGTAAACAACAACAACGACGTCAACAACAACAACAACAATGTCAAGTAAACAACAACAACAACAACACCGTCAACAACAACAACAATGTCAAATAAACAACAACAACATCGTCAAATAAACAACAACAACGTCAACAACAACAACAACGTCAAATAAACAACAACGACAACAACAACGTCAAATAAACAACAACGTCAGCAACAACAACAACAACAACGTGAAACAACAACTATGTCAACAACAACAACAACGTCAAACAACAACTATGTCAACAACAACAACAACGTCAACAACAACAACAACGATGTCAAATAAATAACAACAACAACACCGTCAACAACAACAACGATGTCAAATAAATAACAACAACAACGTCAAATAAACAACAACAACAACGTCAACAACAATAACAACGTCAAATAAACAACAACAACAACGTCAAATAGACAACAACGTCAACAACAACAACAACGTGAAATAAACAACAACAACTATGTCAACAACAACAACAACGTCAACAACAACAACAACAACGTCAACAACAACAACAACGTCAAATAAACAACAACAACAACAACGTCAAATAAACAACAACAACACCGTCAAATAACAACAACAACAACAACGTCAAATAAATAACAACAACAACAACAACGCCAAATAAACAACAACAACAACAACAACAACAATAATAACAACAACAACGTGAAATAAAAAACAGCGACAACAACGTCAACAACATTAACAACGTCAAATAAACAATAACAACGTCAAATAAACAACAACAACAACAACAACGCCAAATAAACAACAACAACAATAACGTCAAATAAACAACAACAACAACAACGTCAAATAAACAACAACAATAACAACAACGTCAAATAAGCAACTACAACAACAACAAATACAACAACAACAACAACAACTACAACGCCAAATAAACAACAACAAAAACAACAACAACATCAACAACAACAAAAAACGTCAAATAAACAACAACTACAACGTCAACAACAACAACTACGTCAAATAAACAACAACAACAACGTCAAATAAACAACAACAACAACAATAACGTCAATTAAACAAAATCCACAACAACGTCAAATAAACAACAACAATAACAACAACGTCAAATAAGCAACAACAACAACAACAAATACAACAACAACAACTACAACGTCAAATAAACAACAACAAAAACAACAACAACATCAACAACAACAAAAACGTCAAATAAACAACAACAACAACAACAACAACTATGTCAAATAAACAACAACAACAACAACGTCAACAACAACAACGTCAAATAATCAACAACAACAACAACAACGTCAAATAAACAACAACAACGACGTCAACAACAACAACAACAACAATGTCAAATAAACAACAACGTCAACAACAACAACAACGTCAAAAAACAACTATGTCAACAACAACAACGTCAAACAACAAATATGTCAACAACAACAACAATAACAACGTCAAATAAACAACAACAACAACAACAATAACAACAACAACAACAACGTCAAATAAACAACAACAACAACAACGTCAAATAAACAATAACAACGACGTCAAATAAACAACAACAACAATGTCAACAACAACGTCAGATAAACAACAACAACAACGTCAAATAAACAACAACAACAAAAACAACGTCAAATAAATAACAACAACAACGTCAAATAAACAACAACACCAACAACGTCAACAACAACAACAACAACAATGTCAAATAAACAACAATAACAATGTCAAATAAACAACAACAACAACAACAATGATGTCAACAACAACAACAACGACGTCAAACAACGACGTCAAATAAACAATAACGTCAACAACAACAACAACGTCAAACAACAACTATGTCAACAACAACAACAACATCAAACAACAACTATGTCAACAACAACAACAACAACGTGAAATAAACAATAACAACAACGTCAACAACAACAACAACAACAATGTCAAATAAACAACAACAACAACAACACTGTCAACAAAAACAACATTGTCAAATAAACAACAACAACAACAACGTCAAATAAACAACAACAACAACAATAACAACGTCAAATAAACAACAACAACAACGTCAAATAAACAACAACAACAACGTCAAATAAACAACAACGTCAACACCAACAACAATGTGAAATAAACAACAACAACTATGTCAACAATAACAACAACATCAAATAAACAACAACAACAACAACGTCAAATAAACAACAACAACAACAACGTCAAATAAATAACAACAACAACAACACCGTCAAATAAACAACAACAACAACGTCAAATAAACAACAACAACAACAATAACAACGTCAAATAAACAACAACAACAACAACATCAACAACAACAAAAACGTCAAATAAACAACAACAACAACAACAACAACGTCAACATCAACAACTACGTCAAATAAACAACAACAACAACTTCAAATAAACAACAACAACAACAATGTCAACAACAACAACGTCAAATAAACAACAACAACAATGTCAAATAAACAACAACAACTAAAACAACGTCAAATAAACAACAACAACGTCAAATAAACAACAACAACAACAACGTCAACAACAACAACAACAACAACAACAACAATAACAACGTCAACAACAACAATGTCAAATAAACAACAACAACAACGTCAAATAAACAACAACAACAATGTCAACAACAACAACAACGTCAAATAAACAACAACAACAACAACAATGTCAAATAAACAACAACAACAACGTCAACAACAACAACAACGTCAAATAAACAACAACAACAACAACTATGTCAACAACAACAACAACGTCAAATAAACAACAACAATAACAACAACGTCAACAACAACAACAACGTCAAATAAACAACAACAACAACGTCAAATAAACAACAACAACAACAACAACGTCAAATAAATAACAACAACAACAACAACGTCAAATAAACAACAACAACAACAACAATAACAACAACAACTTGAAATAAACAACAGCAACAACAACAATGTCAAATAAACAACAACAACAGCCACAACGTCAATAACAACAACAATGTCAACAACAACAACAACATCAACAGCCACAACGTCAAATAAACAACAACAACAACAACGTCAAATAAACAACAACAACAACGTCAAATAAACAACAACAAAAACAACGACAACATCAACAACAACAAAAACGTCAAATAAACAACAACAACAACAACAACAACAACAACAACTATGTCAAATAAACAACAACAACAACGTCAACAACAACAACGTCAAATAATCAACAACAACAACAACAACAACGTCAAATAAACAACAACAACGACGTCAACAACAACAACAACAATGTCAAATAAACAACAACGTCAACAACAACAACAACGTCAAAAAACAACTATGTCAACAACAACAACGTCAAACAACAAATATGTCAACAACAACAACAACAACGTCAAATAACAAAAACAACGTCAAATAAACAACAATAACAACGTCAAATAAACAACAACAACAACGTCAAATAAACAATAACAACGACGTCAAATAAACAACAACAACAATGTCAACAACAACGTCAGATAAACAACAACAACAACGTCAAATAAACAACAACAACAAAAACAACGTCAAATAAATAACAACAACAACGTCAAATAAACAACAACACCAACAACGTCAACAACAACAACAACAACAATGTCAAATAAACAACAATAACAATGTCAAATAAACAACAACAACAACAACAACGACGTCAAACAACGACGTCAAATAAACAATAACGTCAACAACAAGAACAACGTCAAACAACAACTATGTCAACAACAACAACAACATCAAACAACAACTATGTCAACAACAACAACAACAACGTGAAATAAACAATAACAACAACGTCAACAACAACAACAACAACAATGTCAAATAAACAACAACAACAACACTGTCAACAACAACAACATTGTCAAATAAACAACAACAACAACAACAACGTCAAATAAACAACAACAACAACAATAACAACGTCAAATAAACAACAACAACAACGTCAAATAAACAACAACAACAACGTCAAATAAACAACAACGTCAACACCAACAACAATGTGAAATAAACAACAACAACTATGTCAACAATAACAACAACATCAAATAAACAACAACAACAACAACAACGTCAAATAAACAACAACAACAACAACAACGTCAAATAAATAACAACAACAACAACACCGTCAAATAAACAACAACAACAACGTCAAATAAACAACAACAACAACAATAACAACGTCAAATAAACAACAACAACAACATCAACAACAACAAAAACGTCAAATAAACAACAACAACAACAACAACGTCAACATCAACAACTACGTCAAATAAACAACAACAACAACTTCAAATAAACAACAACAACAACAATGTCAACAACAACAACGTCAAATAAACAACAACAACAATGTCAAATAAACAACAACAACTAAAACAACGTCAAATAAACAACAACAACGTCAAATAAACAACAACAACAACAACGTCAACAACAACAACAACAACAACAATAACAACGTCAACAACAACAATGTCAAATAAACAACAACAACAACGTCAAATAAACAACAACAACAATGTCAACAACAACAACAACGTCAAATAAACAACAACAACAACAACAACAACGTCAAATAAACAACAACAACAACGTCAACAACAACAACAACGTCAAATAAACAACAACAACAAAAACTATGTCAACAACAACAACAACGTCAAATAAACAACAACAACAACAACGTCAACAACAACAACAACGTCAAATAAACAACAACAACAACGTCAAATAAACAACAACAACAACAACAACAACGTCAAATAAATAACAACAACAACAACAACGTCAAATAAACAACAACAACAACAACAACATCAAATAAACAACAACAACAACAACTAAAACAACGTCAAATAAACAACAACAACAACAACGTCAAATAAACAACAACACCAACAACGTCAACAACAACAACAACAATGTCAAATAAACAACAACAATAACAACGCCAACAACAACATCAATGTCAAATAAACAACAACAACAACAACGTCAAATAAACATTAACAACAACAATGTCAACAACAACAACAACGTCAAATAAACAACAACAACAACAACGACAAATAAACAACAACAACAACGTCAACAACAACAACGTCAAATAAACAACAACAACAACTATGTCAACAACAACAACGACGTCAAATAAACAACAACAACAACAACAACGTCAACAACAACAACGTCAAATAAACAACAACAACAACGTCAAATAAACAACAACAACAACGCCAAATAAACAACAACAACAACATAAACGTCAAATAAACAACAACAACAACAACGTCAAATAAACAACAACAATAACGTCAAATAAAAAACAACAAATACAACGTCAAATAAACAACAACAACAACAACAACGTCAAATAAACAATAACAAAAACAACAACAACAACAAAAACGTCAAATAAACAACAACTACAATGTCAACAACAACAACTACGTCAAATAAACAACAACAACAACAACAACAATGTCAAATAAACAATAAAAACAACAACAACGTCAACAACAACAACGCCAAATAAACAACAACGTCAAATAAATAACAATAACGTCAAATAAACAACAACAACAACAACGACGTCAACAACAACAACAACAATGTCAAGTAAACAACAACAACGACGTCAACAACAACAACAACAACACCGTCAACAACAACAACAATGTCAAATAAACAACAACAACATCGTCAAATAAACAACAACAACAATGTCAACAACAACAACAACGTCAAATAAACAACAACGACAACAACAACGTCAAATAAACAACAACGTCAACAACAACAACAACAACAACGTCAAACAACAACTATGTCAACAACAACAACAACGTCAAACAACAACTATGTCAACAACAACAACAACGTCGAATAAACAACAACAACAACGTCAACAACAACAACAACGATGTCAAATAAACAACAACAACAACACCGTAACCAACAACAACAATGTCAAATAAATAACAACAACAGCGTCAAATAAACAACAACAACAACGTCAACAACAATAACAACGTCAAATAAACAACAACAACAACGTGAAATAGTCAACAACGTCAACAACAACAACAACGTGAAATAAACAACAACAACTATGTCAACAACAACAACAACATCAAATAAATAATAACAACAACGTCAACAACAACAACAACAACGTCAACAACAACAACAACGTCAAATAAACAACAACAACAACAACGTCAAATAAACAACAACAACACCGTCAAATAACAACAACAACTACAACAACGTCAAATAAATAACAACAACAACAACAACGCCAAATAAACAACAACAACAACAACAACAATAATAACAACAACAACGTGAAATAAACAACAGCGACAACAACGTCAACAACATTAACAACGTCAAATAAACAATAACAACGTCAAATAAACAACAACAACAACAACAACGTCAAATAAACAACAACAACAATAACGTCAAATAAACAACAACAACAACAACGTCAAATAAACAACAACAATAACAACAACGTCAAATAAGCAACAACAACAAAACAAATACAACAACAACAACAACAACAACTACAACATCAAATAAACAACAACAAAAACAACAACAACATCAACAACAACAAAAAACGTCAAATAAACAACAACTACAACGTCAACAACAACAACTACGTCAAATAAACATCAACAACAACGTCAAATAAACAACAACAACAACAATAACGTCAATTAAACAAAATCCACAACAACGTCAAATAAACAACAACAATAACAACAACGTCAAATAAGCAACAACAACAACAACAAATACAACAACAACAACTACAACGTCAAATAAAGAACAACAAAAACAACAACAACATCAACAACAACAAAAACGTCAAATAAACAACAACAACAACAACAACAACTATGTCAAATAAACAACAACAACAACAACGTCAACAACAACAACGTGAAATAATCAACAACAACAACAACAACGTCAAATAAACAACAACAACGACGTCAACAACAACAACAACAATGTCAAATAAACAACAACGTCAACAACAACAACAACGTCAAAAAACAACTATGTCAACAACAACAACGTCAAACAACAAATATGTCAACAACAACAACAACAACGTCAAATAACAAAAACAACGTCAAATAAACAACAATAACAACGTCAAATAAACAACAACAACAACGTCAAATAAACAATAACAACGGCGTCAAATAAACAACAACAACAATGTCAACAACAACGTCAGATAAACAACAACAACAACGTCAAATAAACAACAACAACAAAAACAACGTCAAATAAATAACAACAACAACATCAAATAAACAACAACACCAACAACGTCAACAACAACAACAACAACAATGTCAAATAAACAACAATAACAATGTCAAATAATCAACAACAACAACAACAACAATGTCAACAACAACAACAACGACGTCAAATAAACAATAACGTCAACAACAACAACAACGTCAAACAACAACTATGTCAACAACAACAACAACATCAAACAACAACTATGTCAACAACAACAACAACAACAACGTGAAATAAACAATAACAACAACGTCAACAACAACAACAACAACAACAATGTCAAATAAACAACAACAACAACAACAACAACGTCAAATAAACAATAACAACGACGTCAAATAAACAACAACAACAATGTCAACAACAATGTCAGATAAACAACAACAACAACGTCAAATAAACAACAACAACAAAAACAACGTCAAATAAATAACAACAACAACGTCAAATAAACAACAACACCAACAACGTCAACAACAACAACAACAACAATGTCAAATAAACAACAACAACAGCAACAACAGCAACAACAACAATGTCAAATAAACAACAACTATGTCAACAACAACAACAACATCAAATAAACAACAACAACAACAACAACGTCAAATAAACAACAACAACAACAACGTCAAATAAACAACAACAACAACAACAACAACGTCAAATAAACAACAACAACAACATCAACAACAACAAAAACGTCAAATAAACAACAACAACAACAACAACGTCAACAACAACAACTACGTCAAATAAACAACAACAACAACAACTTCAAATAAACAACAACAACAACAATGTCAACAACAACAACATCAAATAAACAACAACAACAACGTGAAATAAACAACAATAACAACGTCAAATAAACAATAACAACTAAAACAACGTCAAATAAACAACAACAACAACAACAACGTCAAATAAATAACAACACCAACAACGTCAACAACAACAACAACAAAAATGTGAAATAAACAACAACAATAACAACGTCAACAACAACAACAATGTAAAATAAATAACAACAACGTCAAATAAACAACAACAACAACAACAATGTCAATAACAACAACAATGTCAACAACAACAACAATGTCAACAAAAACAACAACAACAATGTCAACAACATTAACAACGTCAAATAAACAACATCAACAATAACGTCAAATAAACAACAACAACAACAATGTCAACAATAACAACAATGTCAACAAAAAAAACAACAACAATGTCAACAACATTAACAACATCAAATAAACAACATCAACAATAACGTCAAATAAACAACAACAACAACACCGTCAAATAAACAACAACAACAACAAAGTCAAATAAACAACAAAAACAACAACAACGTCAAATAAACAACAAAAACAACAACATCAACAACAACAAAAACGTCAAATAAACAACAACAACAACAACAACATCAACAACAACAGCTACGTCAAATAAACAAAAACAACAACGTCAAATAAACAACAACAACAACAATGTCAACAACAACAACGTCAAATAAACAACAACAACAACAACGTCAAATAAACAACAACAACAACTAAAACAACGTCAAATAAACAACAACAACAACAACAACGTCAAATAAACAACAACACCAACAACGTCAACAACAACAACAATAATGTCAAATAAACAACAACAATAACAACGCCAACAACAACAACAATGTCAAATAAACAACAACAACAACAACAACAACGTCAAATAAACAACAACAACAACAACAACGTCAAATAAACAACAACAACAACAACGACAAATAAACAACAACAACAACGTCAACAACAACAACAACGTCAAATAAACAACAACAACAACTATGTCAACAACAACAACGACGTCAAATAAACAACAACAACAACAACAACAACGTCAACAACAACAACGTCAAATAAACAACAACAACAACGTCAAATAAACAACAACAACAACAACGCCAAATAAACAACAACAACAACATAAACGTCAAATAAACAACAACAACAACAACGTCAAATAAACAACAACAATAACGTCAAATAAAAAACAGCAAATACAACGTCAAATAAACAACAACAACAACAATAACAACAACGTCAAATAAACAATAACAAAAACAACAACAACAACAAAAACGTCAAATAAACAACAACTACAATGTCAACAACAACAACTACGTCAAATAAACAACAACAACAACAACAACAACAACAACGTCAAATAAACAATAAAAACAACAACAACGTCAACAACAACAACGCCAAATAAACAACAACGTCAAATAAATAACAACAACGTCAAATAAACAACAACAACAACAACGACGTCAACAACAACAACAACAATGTCAAGTAAACAACAACAACGACGTCAACAACAACAACAACAATGTCAAGTAAACAACAACAACAACAACACCGTCAACAACAACAACAATGTCAAATAAACAACAACAACATCGTCAAATAAACAACAACAACAACGTCAACAACAACAACAACGTCAAATAAACAACAACGACAACAACAACGTCAAATAAACAACAACGTCAGCAACAACAACAACAACAACGTGAAACAACAACTATGTCAACAACAACAACAACGTCAAACAACAACTATGTCAACAACAACAACAACGTCGAATAAACAACAACAACAACGTCAACAACAACAATAACGATGTCAAATAAACAACAACAACAACACCGTCAACAACAACAACGATGTCAAATAAATAACAACAACAACGTCAAATAAACAACAACAACAACGTCAACAACAATAACAACGTCAAATAAACAACAACAACAACGTCAAATAGACAACAACGTCAACAACAACAACAACGTGAAATAAACAACAACAACTATGTCAACAACAACAACAACGTCAACAACAACAACAACAACGTCAACAACAACAACAACGTCAAATAAACAACAACAACAACAACGTCAAATAAACAACAACAACACCGTCAAATAACAACAACAACAACAACGTCAACAACAACAACAACGTCAAATAAACAACAACAACAACAACGTCAAATAAACAACAACAACACCGTCAAATAACAACAACAACAACAACGTCAAATAAATAACAACAACAACAACAACGCCAAATAAACAACAACAACAACAACAACAATAATAACAACAACAACGTGAAATAAACAACAGCGACAACAACGTCAACAACATTAACAACGTCAAATAAACAATAACAACGTCAAATAAACAACAACAACAACAACAACGTCAAATAAACAACAACAACAATAACGTCAAATAAACAACAACAACAACAACGTCAAATAAACAACAACAATAACAACAACGTCAAATAAGCAACAACAACAACAACAAATACAACAACAACAACAACAACTACAACGCCAAATAAACAACAACAAAAACAACAACAACATCAACAACAACAAAAAACGTCAAATAAACAACAACTACAACGTCAACAACAACAACTACGTCAAATAAACAACAACAACAACGTCAAATAAACAACAACAACAACAATAACGTCAATTAAACAAAATCCACAACAACGTCAAATAAACAACAACAATAACAACAACGTCAAATAAGCAACAACAACAACAACAAATACAACAACAACAACTACAACGTCAAATAAACAACAACAAAAACAACAACAACATCAACAACAACAAAAACGTCAAATAAACAACAACAACAACAACAACTATGTCAAATAAACAACAACAACAACAACGTCAACAACAACAACGTCAAATAATCAACAACAACAACAACAACGTCAAATAAACAACAACAACGACGTCAACAACAACAACAACAATGTCAAATAAACAACAACGTCAACAACAACAACAACGTCAAAAAACAACTATGTCAACAACAACAACGTCAAACAACAAATATGTCAACAACAACAACAATAACAACGTCAAATAAACAACAACAACAACAACAATAACAACAACAACAACAACAACAACAACGTCAAATAAACAACAACAACAACAACAACGTCAAATAAACAATAACAACGACGTCAAATAAACAACAACAACAATGTCAACAACAACGTCAGATAAACAACAACAACAACGTCAAATAAACAACAACAACAACAACGTCAAATAAATAACAACAACAACGTCAAATAAACAACAACACCAACAACGTCAACAACAACAACAACAACAATGTCAAATAAACAACAATAACAATGTCAAATAAACAACAACAACAACAACAATGATGTCAACAACAATAACAACGACGTCAAACAACGACGTCAAATAAACAATAACGTCAACAACAACAACAACGTCAAACAACAACTATGTCAACAACAACAACAACATCAAACAACAACTATGTCAACAACAACAACAACAACAACGTGAAATAAACAATAACAACAACGTCAACAACAACAACAACAACAATGTCAAATAAACAACAACAACAACAACACTGTCAACAAAAACAACATTGTCAAATAAACAACAACAACAACAACGTCAAATAAACAACAACAACAACAATAACAACGTCAAATAAACAACAACAACAACGTCAAATAAACAACAACAACAACAACGTCAAATAAACAACAACGTCAACACCAACAACAATGTGAAATAAACAACAACAACTATGTCAACAATAACAACAACATCAAATAAACAACAACAACGACAACGTCAAATAAACAACAACAACAACAACGTCAAATAAATAACAACAACAACAACACCGTCAAATAAACAACAACAACAACGTCAAATAAACAACAACAACAACAATAACAACGTCAAATAAACAACAACAACAACAACATCAACAACAACAAAAACGTCAAATAAACAACAACAACAACAACAACAACGTCAACATCAACAACTACGTCAAATAAACAACAACAACAACTTCAAATAAACAACAACAACAACAATGTCAACAACAACAACGTCAAATAAACAACAACAACAATGTCAAATAAACAACAACAACTAAAACAACGTCAAATAAACAACAACAACGTCAAATAAACAACAACAACAACAACGTCAACAACAACAACAACAACAACAATAACAACGTCAACAACAACAATGTCAAATAAACAACAACAACAACGTCAAATAAACAACAACAACAATGTCAACAACAACAACAACGTCAAATAAACAACAACAACAACAACAATGTCAAATAAATAACAACAACAACGTCAACAACAACAACAACGTCAAATAAACAACAACAACAACAACTATGTCAACAACAACAACAACGTCAAATAAACAACAACAACAACAACGTCAACAACAACAACAACGTCAAATAAACAACAACAACAACGTCAAATAAACAACAATAACAACAACAACGTCAAATAAATAACAACAACAACAACAACAACGTCAAATAAACAACAACAACAACAACAATAACAACAACAACTTGAAATAAACAACAGCAACAACAACAATGTCAAATAAACAACAACAACAGCCACAACGTCAATAACAACAACAATGTCAACAACAACAACAACATCAACAGCCACAACGTCAAATAAACAACAACAACAACAACGTCAAATAAACAACAACAACAACAACGTCAAATAAACAACAACAAAAACAACGACAACATCAACAACAACAAAAACGTCAAATAAACAACAACAACAACAACAACAACAACAACTATGTCAAATAAACAACAACAACAACGTCAACAACAACAACGTCAAATAATCAACAACAACAACAACAACGTCAAATAAACAACAACAACGACGTCAACAACAACAACAACAATGTCAAATAAACAACAACGTCAACAACAACAACAACGTCAAAAAACAACTATGTCAACAACAACAACGTCAAACAACAAATATGTCAACAACAACAACAACAACGTCAAATAACAAAAACAACGTCAAATAAACAACAATAACAACGTCAAATAAACAACAACAACAACGTCAAATAAACAATAACAACGACGTCAAATAAACAACAACAACAATGTCAACAACAACGTCAGATAAACAACAACAACAACGTCAAATAAACAACAACAACAAAAACAACGTCAAATAAATAACAACAACAACGTCAAATAAACAACAACACCAACAACGTCAACAACAACAACAACAACAATGTCAAATAAACAACAATAACAATGTCAAATAAACAACAACAACAACAACAACGACGTCAAACAACGACGTCAAATAAACAATAACGTCAACAACAAGAACAACGTCAAACAACAACTATGTCAACAACAACAACAACATCAAACAACAACTATGTCAACAACAACAACAACAACGTGAAATAAACAATAACAACAACGTCAACAACAACAACAACAATGTCAAATAAACAACAACAACAACAACAACACTGTCAACAACAACAACATTGTCAAATAAACAACAACAACAACAACGTCAAATAAACAACAACAACAACAATAACAACGTCAAATAAACAACAACAACAACGTCAAATAAACAACAACGTCAACACCAACAACAATGTGAAATAAACAACAACAACTATGTCAACAATAACAACAACATCAAATAAACAACAACAACAACAATAACGTCAAATAAACAACAACAACAACAACAACGTCAAATAAATAACAACAACAACAACACCGTCAAATAAACAACAACAACAACGTCAAATAAACAACAACAACAACAATAACAACGTCAAATAAACAACAACAACAACATCAACAACAACAAAAACGTCAAATAAACAACAACAACAACAACAACGTCAACATCAACAACTACGTCAAATAAACAACAACAACAACTTCAAATAAACAACAACAACAACAATGTCAACAACAACAACGTCAAATAAACAACAACAACAATGTCAAATAAACAACAACAACTAAAACAACGTCAAATAAACAACAACAACGTCAAATAAACAACAACAACAACAACGTCAACAACAACAACAACAACAACAACAATAACAACGTCAACAACAACAATGTCAAATAAACAACAACAACAACGTCAAATAAACAACAACAACAATGTCAACAACAACAACAACGTCAAATAAACAACAACAACAACAACAACGTCAAATAAACAACAACAACAACGTCAACAACAACAACAACGTCAAATAAACAACAACAACAAAAACTATGTCAACAACAACAACAACGTCAAATAAACAACAACAACAACAACAACGTCAAATAAACAACAACAACAACGTCAAATAAACAACAACAACAACAACGTCAAATAAATAACAACAACAACAGCAACGTCAAATAAACAACAACAACAACAACAACAATAACAACAACAACTTGAAATAAACAACAGCAACAACAACAATGTCAAATAAACAACAACAACAGCCACAACGTCAATAACAACAACAATGTCAACAACAACAACAACATCAACAGCCACAACGTCAAATAAACAACAACAACAACAACGTCAAATAAACAACAACAACAACATCAAATAAACAACAACAACAACATCAACAACAACAAAAACGTCAAATAAACAACAACAACAACAACAACAACAACAACGTCAACAACAACAACTACGTCAAATAAACAACAACAACAACAACTTCAAATAAACAACAACAACAACAACTTCAAATAAACAACAACAACAACAATGTCAACAACAACAACGTCAAATAAATAACAACAACAACGTCAAATAAACAACAATAACAACGTCAAATAAACAATAACAACTAAAACAACGTCAAATAAACAACAACAACAACGTCAAATAAACAACAACACCAACAACATCAACAACAACAACAACACCGTCAAATAAACAACAACAACAACAACAACTCAAATAAACAACAAAAACAAGAACAACGTCAAATAAACATCAAAAACAACAACATCAACAACAACAAAAACGTCAAATAAACAACAACAACAACAACATCAACAACAACAACTACGTCAAATAAACAAAAACAACAACGTCAAATAAACAACAACAACAACGTCAAATAAACAACAACAACTAAAACAATGTCAAATAAACAACAACAACAACATCAACGTCAAATAAAAAACAACACGAACAACGTCAACAACAACAACAACAATGTTAAATAAACAACAACAATAACAACGTCAACAACAACAACAACAACAATGTCAAATAAACAACAACAACAACGTCAAATAAACAACAACAACAACAATGTCAACAACAACAACGTCAAATAAACAACAACAACAACAACGACAAATAAACAACAACAACAACGTCAACAACAACAACAACGTCAAATAAACAACAACAACAACTATGTCAACAACAACAACGACGTCAAATAAACAACAACAACAACAACAACAACGTCAAATAAACAACAACAACAACGTCAAATAAACAACAACAACAACAACGTCAAATAAATAACAACACCAACAACAACGTCAAATAAACAATAACAACAACAACAACAATAACAACAACAACAACAACGTGAAATAAACAACACCAACAACAATGTCAACAACATTAACAACGTCAAATAAACAACAATAACAATAACAACGTTAAATAAACAACAACAACAACAACAACAACATCAATAACCACTACAACGTCAAATAAACAACAACAACAACGTCAAATAAACAACAACAACAACGTCAAATAAACAACAACAAAAACAACGTGAAATAAACAACAGCAATAACAACAACGTCAAATAAGCAACAACAACAAATACAACAACAACAACAACGTCAAATAACAAAAACAACGTCAAATAAACAACAACAACAACGTCAAATAAACAACAACAACAACGTCAACAACAACAACAACGTCAAATAAACAACAACAACAACAACAACGTCAAATAAACAACAACAACAACGTCAAATAAACAACAACAACAACGTCAAATAAACAATAACAACAACAATGTCAAATAAACAACAACAACGTCAAATAAACAATAACAACAACGTCAAATAAACAACAACAACAACAATGTCAAATAAATAACAACAACAACAACAACGTCAAATATTAAAACGTCAACAACAACAACAACATCAAATAAACAACAACACCAACAACGTCAACAACAACAACAACAATGTCAAATAAACAACAACAACAACAATGTCAAATAAACAACAACAACAACAACGTCAAATAAACAACAACAACAACGTCAAATAAACAACAACAACAACAACAACGTCAAATAAACAACAACAACAACGTCAACAACAACAACAACAACGTCAAATAAACAACAACAAGAACTATGTCAACAACAACAACAACGTCAAATAAACAACAACAACAACAACGTCAACAATAACAACAACGTCAAATAAACAACAACAACAACAACAACAACGTCCAATAAACAACAACAACACCGTCAAATAAACAACAACAACAACAACAACGTCAAATAAACAACAACAACAACGTCAAATAAATAACAACAACAATAACAACAACGTCAAATACACAACAACAACAACAATAACAACAACAACAACGTGAAATAAACAAGAGTAACAACAATGTCAAAAACATTAACAACGTCAAATAAACAACCACAACAACAACGATAAATAAACAACAATAACAACAACGTCAACAACAACAACAACAACGTAAATTAAACAACAACAACAACGTCAAATAAACAACAACAACAACAACAACAAATACAACAACAACAATAACGTCAAATAACAAAAACAACGTCCAATAAACCACAATAACAACGTCAAATAAATAACAACAACAACAACAACATCAAATAAACAACAACAACAACAACAACAACGTCAAATAAACAACAACAACAACAATGTCAACAACAACGTCAAATAAACATCAACAACAACAACGTCAAATAAACAACAACAACAAACATCAACAACAACAAAAACGCCAAATAAACAACAACAACAACAACGTCAACAACAATAACTAAGTCAAATAAACAACAACAACAATGTCAAATAAACAACAACAACAACAATGTCAACAACAACAACATCAAATAAACAACAACAACAACGTCAAATAAACAACAACAACTAAAACAACGTCAAATAAACAACAACAACAACAACGTCAAATAAACAACAACACCAACAACGTCAACAACAACAACAATGTCAAATAAACAACAACAATAACAACGTCAACAACAACAATGTCAAATAAACAACAACAACAACATCAAATAAACAACGTCAACAACAACAACAACGTCAAATAAACAACAACAACAACATCAAATAAACAACAATAACAACAACGTCAAATAAACAACAAAAACAACGACAACAACAACGTCAAATAAACAACAACAACAACAACGTCAAATAAATAACAACAAAAACGTCAAATAAACAACAACAACAACAACAATAACAACAACAACAACAACAATGTCAAATAAACAACAACAACGTCAAATAAATAACAACAACAACAACACCGTCAACAACAACAACAATGTCAAATAAACAACAGCAACAACGTCAAATAAACAACAACAACAACAACGTCAACAACAATAACAACGTCAAATAAACAACAACAACAACATCAAATAAACAACAACGTCAACAACAACAACGTGAAATAAACAACAACAACGTGAAATAAACAACAACAACTATGTCAACAACAACAACAACATCAAATAAACAACAACCACAACAACAACGTCAACAACAACAACAACGTCAAATAAAGGACAACAACAACAACGTCAAACAACAACTATGTCAACAACAACAACAACGTCAAACAACAACTATGTCAACAACAACAACAACGTCGAATAAACAACAATAACAACGTCAATAACAACAACAACAATGTCAAATAAACAACAATAACAACACCGTCAACAACAACAACAATGTCAAATAAATAACAACAACAACGTCAAATAAACAACAACAACAACGTCAACAACAATAACAACGTCAAATAAACAACAACAACAACAACAACAACGTCAAATAGACAACAACGTCAACAACAACAACAACGTGAAATAAACAACAACAACTATGTCAACAACAACAACAACATCAAATAAATAACAACAACAACGTCAACAACAACAACAACAACAACGTCAACAACAACAACAACAACAACGTCAAATAAACAACAACAACAACAACGTCAAATAAACAACAACAACACCGTCAAATAACAACAACAACAACAACAACGTCAAATAAATAACAACAACAACAACAACAACAACGCCAAATAAACAACAACAACAACAATAATAATAACAACAACAACATGAAATAAACAACAGCGACAACAACGTCAACAACATTAACAACGTCAAATAAACAACAACGTCAACAACAACAACAATGTGAAATAAACAACAACAACTATGTCAACAACAACAACAACATCAAATAAACAACAACAACAACAACAACGTCAAATAAACAACAACAACAACAACGTCAAATAAACAACAACAACAACAAAAACAACGTCAAATAAACAACAACAACAACAACAACAACTACATCAACAACAACAAAAACTTCAAATAAACAACAACAACAACAACGTCAACATCAACAACTACGTCAAATAAACAACAACAACAACTTCAAATAAACAACAACAACAAAGACAACAATGTCAACAACAACAACGTCAAATAAACAACAACAACAATGTCAAATAAACAACATCAACTAAAACAACGTCAAATAAACAACAACAACAACAACGTCAAATAAACAACAACAACAACAACGTCAACAACAACAACAACAACAATGTCAAATAAACAACAACAATAACAACGTCAACAACAACAACAATGTCAAATAAACAACAACAACAACGTCAAATAAACAACAACAACAATGTCAACAACAACGTCAAATAAACAACAACAACAACAACGTCAAATAAACAACAACAACAACGTCAACAACAACAACAACGTCAAATAAACAACAACAACAACAACTATGTCAACAACAACAACAACGTCAAATAAACAACAACAACAACAACGTCAACAACAACAATAACGTCAAATAAACAACAACAACAACGTCAAATAAATAACAACAACAACAACAATGTCAAATAAATAACAATAACAACAACAACGTCAAATAAACAACAACAACAACAATAACAACAACAACTTGAAATAAACAACAGCAACAACAACAATGTCAAATAAACAACAACAACAGCCACAACGTCAACAACAACAACAATGTCAACAACAACAACAACAACATCAACAGCCACAACGTCAAATAAACAACAACAACAACGTCAAATAAACAACAACAACAACAACGTCAAATAAACAACAACAACAACATCAACAACAACAAAAACGTCAAATAAACAACAACAATGACAACAACAACAACGTCAACAACAACAACTACGTCAAATAAACAACAACAACAACTTCAAATAAACAACAACAACAACAACAATGTCAACAACAACAACGTCAAATAAACAACAACAACAGCGTCAAATAAACAACAATAACAATGTCAAATAAAAAATAACAACTAAAACAACGTCAAATAAACAACAACAACAACAACAACAACGTCAAATAAACAACAACACCAACAACGTCAACAACAACAACAACACCGTCAAATAAACAACAACAACAACAACAACGTCAAATAAACAACAAAAACAACAACAACGTCAAATAAACAACAAAAACAACAACATCAACAACAACAAAAACATCAAATAAACAACAACAACAACAACATCAACAACAACAACTACGCCAAATAAACAAAAACAACAACGTCAAATAAACAACAACAACAACAATGTCAACAACAACAACATCAAATAAACACCAACAACAACGTCAAATAAACAACAACAACTAAAACAACGTCAAATAAACAACAACAACAACAACAACAACGTCAAATAAACAACAACACCAACAACGTCAACAACAACAACAACAATGCCAAATAAACAACAACAATAACAACGTCAACAACAACAACAATGTCAAATAAACAACAACAACAACAACGTCAAATAAACAACAACAACAACAATGTCAACAACAACAACAACGTCAAATAAACAACAACAACAACGACAAATAAAAAACAACAACAACGTCAACAACAACAACAACGTCAAATAAACAACAACAACAACTATGTCAACAACAACAACGACGTCAAATAAACAACAACAACAACAACAACGTCAACAACAACAACGTCAAATAAACAACAACAACAACGTCAAATAAACAACAACAACAACAACGTCAAATAAATAACAACACCAACAACAACGTCAAATAAACAACAACAACAACAACAACAACAATAACAACAACAACAACGTGAAATAAACAACAGCAACAACAATGTCAACAACATTAACAACGTCAAATAAACAACAATAACAATAACAACGTTAAATAAACAACAACAACAATAACAACAACATCAATAACAACTACAACGTCAAATAAACAACAACAACAACGTCAAATAAACAACAACAACGTCAAAAAAACAACAACAACAACAACAACGTGAAATAACCAACAGCAATAACAACAACGTCAAATAAGCAACAACAACAAATACAACAACAACAACAACGTCAAATAACAAAAACAACGTCAAATAAACAACAACAACAACGTCAAATAAACAACAACAACAACGTCAACAACAACAACAACATCAAATAAACAACAACAACAACAAAAACGTCAACAACAACAACAACAACAACGTCAAATAAACAACAACAACAACAACGTCAAATAAACAATAACAACAACAATGTCAAATAAACAACAACAACGTCAAATAAACAATAACAACAACAATGTCAAATAAACAACAACAACAACAATGTCAAATAAATAACAACAACAACAACGTCAAATATACAACGTCAACAACAACAACAACGTCAAATAAACAACAACACCAACAACGTCAACAACAACAACAATGTCAAATAAACAACAACAACAACAATGTCAAATAAACAACAACAACAATAACAACGTCAAATAAACAACAACAACAACGTCAACAACAACAACAACGTCAAATAAACAACAACAAGAACTATGTCAACAACAACAACAACGTCAAATAAACAACAACAACAACGTCAACAATAACAACAACGTCAAATAAACAACAACAACAACAACGTCAAATAAACAACAACAACATCGTCAAATAAACAACAACAATGACGTTAAATAAACAACAACAACAATGTCAAATAAACAACAACAACAACAACAACGTCAAATAAATAACAACAACGTCAAATAAACAACAACAACAACAATAACAACAACAACAACGTGAAATAAACAAGAGTAACAACAATGTCAACAACATTAACAACGTCAAATAAACAACAACAACAACAACGATAAATAAACAAAAACAACAACAACGTCAACAACAACAACAACAACGTAAATTAAACAACAACAACAACGTCAAATAAACAACAACAACAACAACGTCAAATAAACAACAACAATAACAACAACGTCAAATAAGCAACAACAACAAATACAACAACAACAATAACGTCAAATAACAAAAACAACGTCAAATAAACAACAATAACAACGTCAAATAAACAACAACAACAACAACATCAAATAAACAACAACAACAACGTCAAATAAACAACAATAACAACGTCAAATAAACAACAACAACATCAAATAAACATCAACAACAACAACAACGTCAAATAAACAACAACAACAAACATCAACAACAACAAAAACGCCAAATAAATAACAACAACAACAACGTCAACAACAACAACTACGTCAAATAAACAACAACAACAATGTCAAATAAACAACAACAACAACAACAATGTCAACATCAACAACATCAAATAAACAACAACAACAACGTCAAATAAACAACAACAACTAAAACAACGTCAAATAAACAACAACAACAACAACGTCAAATAAACAACAACACCAACAACGTCAACAACAACAACAATGTCAAATAAACAACAATAATAACAACGTCAACAACAACAACAATGTCAAATAAACAACAACAACAACGTCAAATAAACAACGTCAACAACAACAACAACATCAAAGAAACAACAACAACAACAACATCAATTAAAGAACAACAACAACAACAACGTCAAATAAACAACAAAAACAACGACAACAACAACGTCAAATAAACAACAACAACAACATCAACAACATCAGCAACGTCAAATAAACAACAACAGCAACAACGTTAACAACAATAACAACGTCAAATAAACAACAACAACAACATCAAATAAACAACAACAACAACACCAACAACGTCAAATAAACAATAACAACAACGTCAAATAAAGGACAACAACAACAACGTCAAATAAACAACAACAACAACAACACCGTCAAATAAACAACAACAACGTCAACAACGTCAACAACAACAAAAACGTCAAATAAACAACAACAACAACAACGTCAACAACAACAACTATGTCAAATAAACAACAACAACAACGTCAAATAAACAACAACAACAACAATGTCAACAACAACAACGTCAAATAAACAACAACAACAATGTCAAATAAACAACAACAACTAAAACAACGTCAAATAAACAACAACAACAACGTCAAATAAACAACAACAACAACATCAACAACAACAACAACAACAATGTCAAATAAACAACAACAATAACAACGTCAACAACAACAACAACAATGTCAAATAAACAACAACAACAATGTCAAATAAACAACAACAACAATGTCAACAACAACAACAACAACGTCAAATAAACAACAATAACAACAACGTCAAATAAACAACAACAACAACGTCAACAACAACAACAACGTCAAATAAACAACAACAACAACAATAACAACAACAACAACAACGTGAAATAAACAACAGCAACAACAATTTCAACAACATTAAAAACGTCAAATAAACAACAACAACAATAACAACGTTAAATAAACAACAACAACAACAACGTCAACAACAACAACAACGTCAAATAAACAACAACAACATCAAATAAACAACAACAACAACGTCAAATAAACAACAACAACAACGTGAAATAAACAACAGTAATAACAACAACATCAAATAAGCAACAACAACAAATACAACAACAACAACAACGTCAAATAACAAAAACAACGTCAAATAAACAACAATAACAACGTCAAATAAACAACAACAACAACGTCAAATAAACAACAACAACAATGTCAACAACAACGTCAGATAAACAACAACAACAAAAACAACGTCAACAACAACAACAACAATGTCAAATAAACAACAACAACAGCAACAGCAACAACAATGTCAAATAAACAACAATAACAATGTCAAATAAACAACAACAACAACAATAACAATGTCAACAACAACAACAACGACGTCAAACAACGACGTCAAATAAACAATAACGTCAACAACAACAACAACGTCAAACAACAACTATGTCAACAACAACAACAACATCAAAAAACAACTATGTCAACAACAACAACAACGTCAAATAAACAACAATAACAACGTCAACAACAACAACAACAATGTCAAATAAACAACAACAACAACAATAACACTGTCAACAACAACAACATTGTCAAATAAACAACAACAACAATGTCAAATAAACAACAACAACAACAACAACACTGTCAACAACAACAACATTGTCAAATAAACAACAACAACAACGTCAAATAAACAACAACAACAACAATAACAACGTCAAATAAACAACAACAACAACGTCAAATAAACAACAATGTCAACAACAACAACAATGTCAAATAAATAACAACAACTATGTCAACAACAACAACAACATCAAATAAACAACAACAACAACAACGTCACATAAACAACAACAACAACAACGTCAAATAAACAACAACAATAACAACAACGTCAAATAAGCAACAATAACAAATACAACAACAACAACAACGTCAAATAACAAAAACAACGTCAAATAAACAACAATAACAACGTCAAATAAACAACAACAACAACAACATCAAATAAACAACAACAACAACGTCAAATAAACAATAATAACAACGTCAAATAAACAACAACAACATCAAATAAACATCAACAACAACAACAACAAGGTCAAATAAACAACAACAACAAACATCAACAACAACAAAAACTCCAAATAAACAACAACAACAACAACGTCAACAACAACAACTACGTCAAATAAACAACAACAACAATGTCAAATAAACAACAACAACAACAATGTCAACAACAACAACATCAAATAAACAACAACAACAATGTCAAATAAACAACAACAACTAAAACAACGTCAAATAAACAACAACAACAACAACGTCAAATAAACAACAACACCAACAACGTCAACAACAACAACAATGTCAAATAAACAACAACAATAACAACGTCAACAACAACAACAATGTCAAATAAACAACAACAACGTCAAATAAACAACGTCAACAACAACAACAACGTCAAATAAACAACAACAACAACATCAATTAAAGAACAACAACAACAACAACGTCAAATAAACAACAAAAACAACGACAACAACAACGTCAAATAAACAACAACAACAACAATGTCAAATAAATAACAACAACAACAACGTCAAATAAACAACAACAACAATAACAACAACAACAACAATGTCAAATAAACAACAACAACAACAACGTCAAATAAACAACAACAACAACAACACCGTCAACAACAACAACAATGTCAAATAAACAACAACAACAACAACGTGAAATAAACAACAACAACAACAATTTCAACAACATTAAAAACGTCAAATAAACAACAACAACAATAACAACGTTAAATAAACAACAACAACAACGTCAACAACAACAACAACGTCAAATAAACAACAACAACATCAAATAAACAACAACAACAACGTCAAATAAACAACAACAACAACGTGAAATAAACAACAGTAATAACAACAACATCAAATAAGCAACAACAACAAATACAACAACAACAACAACGTCAAATAAACAACAACAACAACATCAATTAAAGAACAACAACAACAACAACGTCAAATAAACAACAAAAACAACGACAACAACAACGTCAAATAAACAACAACAACAACAATGTCAAATAAATAACAACAACAACAACGTCAAATAAACAACAACAACAATAACAACAACAACAACAATGTCAAATAAACAACAACAACAACAACGTCAAATAAACAACAACAACAACAACACCGTCAACAACAACAACAATGTCAAATAAACAACAACAACAACAACGTCAAATAAACAACAACAGCAACAACGTTAACAACAATAACAACGTCAAATAAACAACAACAACAACATCAAATAAACAACAACAACAACACCAACAACGTCAAATAAACAATAACAACAACGTCAAATAAAGGACAACAACAACAACGTCAAATAAACAACAACAACAACACCGTCAAATAAACAACAACAACGTCAACAACGTCAAATAAACAACAAAAACAACAACAACGTCAAATAAACAACAACAACAACAACAACAATGTCAACAACAACAACTATGTCAAATAAATAACAACAACAACGTCAAATAAACAACAACAACAACAATGTCAACAACAACAACGTCAAATAAACAACAACAACAACGTCAAATAAACAACAACAACTAAAACAACGTCAAATAAACAACAACAACAACGTCAAATAAACAACAACAACAACATCAACAACAACAACAACAACAATGTCAAATAAACAACAACAATAACAACGTCAACAACAACAACAATGTCAAATAAACAACAACAACAATGTCAAATAAACAACAACAACAATGTCAACAACAACAACAACGTCAAATAAACAACAATAACAACAACGTCAAATAAACAACAACAACAACGTCAACAACAACAACAACGTCAAATAAACAACAACAACAACTATGTCAACAACAACAACAATGTCAAATAAACAACAACAACAACAACAACAAGGTCAACAACAACAACAGCGTAAAATTAACAACAACAACGTCAAATAAACAACAACAACAACAATAACAACAACAACAACAACGTGAAATAAACAACAACAACAACAATTTCAACAACATTAAAAACGTCAAATAAACAACAACAACAATAACAACGTTAAATAAACAACAACAACAACGTCAACAACAACAACAACGTCAAATAAACAACAACAACATCAAATAAACAACAACAACAACGTCAAATAAACAACAACAACAACGTGAAATAAACAACAGTAATAACAACAACATCAAATAAGCAACAACAACAAATACAACAACAACAACAACGTCAAATAAACAACAACAACAACAACAACAACAACAACGTCAAATAAACAATAACAACAACGTCAAATAAACAACAACAATGTCAACAACAACGTCAGATAAACAACAACAACAACGTCAAATAAACAACAACAACAAAAACAACGTCAACAACAACAACAACAATGTCAAATAAACAACAACAACAGCAACAGCAACAACAATGTCAAATAAACAACAATAACAATGTCAAATAAACAACAACAACAACAATAACAATGTCAACAACAACAACAACGACGTCAAACAACGACGTCAAATAAACAATAACGTCAACAACAACAACAACGTCAAACAACAACTATGTCAACAACAACAACAACATCAAAAAAGCAACTATGTCAACAACAACAACGTCAAATAAACAACAATAACAACGTCAACAACAACAACAACAATGTCAAATAAACAACAACAACAACAACACTGTCAACAACAAAAACATTGTCAAATAAACAACAACAACAACGTCAAATAAACAACAACAATAACAACGTCAAATAAACAACAACAACAACGTCAAATAAACAACAATGTCAACAACAACAACAATGTGAAATAAATAACAACAACTATGTCAACAACAACAACAACATCAAATAAACAACAACAACAACAACAACAACGTCAAATAAACAACAACAACAACAACGTCAAATAAACAACAACAACAACAACAACGTCAAATAAACAACAACAACAACATCAACAATAACAAAAACGTCAAATAAACAACAACAACAATAACAACAACAACGTCAAATAAACAACAACAACAACAACGTCAAATAAACAATAACAACAACAATGTCAAATAAACAACAACAACGTCAAATAAACAATAACAACAACAACGTCAAATAAACAACAACAACAACAAAAACAATGTCAAATAAATAACAACAACAACAACGTCAAATATACAACGTCAACAACAACAACAACGTCAAATAAACAACAACACCAACAACGTCAACAACAACAACAATGTCAAATAAACAACAACAACAACAATGTCAAATAAACAACAACAACAACAATAACAACGTCAAATAAACAACAACAACAACGTCAAATAAACAACAACAATAACGTCAAATAAACAACAACAACAACGTCAAATAAACAACAACAATAACGTCAAATAAACAACAACAACAACGTCAACAACAACAACAACGTCAAATAAACAACAACAAGAACTATGTCAACAACAACAACAACGTCAAATAAACAACAACAACAACGTCAACAATAACAACAACGTCAAATAAACAACAACAACAACAACAACAACAACAACGTCAAATAAACAACAAGAACACCGTCAAATAAACAACAACAACAACAACGTCAAATAAACAACAACAACAACGTCAAATAAACAACAACAACAACAACGTCAAATAAATAACAACAACGTCAAATAAACAACAACAACAACAACAATAACAACAACAACAACAACGTGAAATAAACAAGAGTAACAACAATGTCAACAACATTAACAACGTCAAATAAACAACAACAACAACAACGATAAATAAACAACAACAACAACAACGTCAACAACAACAACAACAACAACAACGTAAATTAAACAACAACAACAACGTCAAATAAACAACAACAACAACAACGTCAAATAAACAACAACAATAACAACAACGTCAAATAAGCAACAACAACAAATACAACAACAACAATAACGTCAAATAACAAAAGCAACGTCAAATAAACAACAATAACAACGTCAAATAAACAACAACAACAACAACAACATCAAATAAACAACAACAACAACGTCAAATAAACAACAATAACAACGTCAAATAAACAACAACAACATCAAATAAACATCAACAACAACAACAACGTCAAATAAACAACAACAACAAACATCAACAATAACAAAAACGCCAAATAAACAACAACAACAACAACGTCAACAACAACAACTACGTCAAATAAACAACAACAACAATGTCAAATAAACAACAACAACAACAATGTCAACAACAACAACATCAAATAAACAACAACAACATCAAATAAACAACAACAACTAAAACAACGTCAAATAAACAACAACAACAACAACGTCAAATAAACAACAACACCAACAACGTCAACAACAACAACAATGTCAAATAAACAACAACAATAACAACGTCAACAACAACAACAATGTCAAATAAACAACAACAACAACGTCAAATAAACAACGTCAACAACATAAACAACGTCAAATAAACAACAACAACAACATCAATTAAAGAACAACAACAACAACAATAACGTCAAATAAACAACAAAAACAACGACAACAACAACGTCAAATAAACAACAACAACAACAATGTCAAATAAATAACAACAACAACAACGTCAAATAAACAACAACAACAACAACAACAACAATAACAACAACAACAACAATGTCAAATAAACAACAACAACAACAACGTCAAATAAACAACAACAACAACAACACCGTCAACAACAACAACAATGTCAAATAAACAACAACAACAACAACGTCAAATAAACAACAACAGCAACAACGTTAACAACAATAACAACGTCAAATAAACAACAACAACAACATCAAATAAACAACAACAACAACACCAACAACGTCAAATAAACAATAACAACAACGTCAAATAAAGGACAACAACAACAACGTCAAATAAACAACAACAACAACAACACCGTCAAATAAACAACAACAACGTCAACAACGTCAAATAAACAACAAAAACAACAACAACGTCAAATAAACAACAACAACAACATCAACAACAACAAAAACGTCAAATAAACAACAACAACAACAACGTCAACAACAACAACTATGTCAAATAAACAACAACAACAACGTCAAATAAACAACAACAACAACAATGTCAACAACAACAACGTCAAATAAACAACAACAACAACGTCAAATAAACAACAACAACTAAAACAACGTCAAATAAACAACAACAACAACGTCAAATAAACAACAACAACAACATCAACAACAACAACAACAACAATGTCAAATAAACAACAACAATAACAACGTCAACAACAACAACAATGTCAAATAAACAACAACAACAATGTCAACAACAACAACAACAACGTCAAATAAACAACAATAACAACAACGTCAAATAAACAACAACAACAACGTCAACAACAACAACAACGTCAAATAAACAACAACAACAACTATGTCAACAACAACAACAATGTCAAATAAACAAAAACAACAACAACAACAAGGTCAACAACAACAACAACGTAAAATTAACAACAACAACGTCAAATAAACAACAACAACAACAATAACAACAACAACAACAACGTGAAATAAACAACAACAACAACAACGTCAACAACAACAACAACGTCAAATAAACAACAACAACATCAAATAAACAACAACAACAACGTCAAATCAACAACAACAACAACGTGAAATAAACAACAGTAATAACAACAACATCAAATAAGAAACAACAACAAATACAACAACAACAACAACGTCAAATAACAAAAACAACGTCAAATAAACAACAATAACAACGTCAAATAAACAACAACAACAACAACAACGTCAAATAAACAATAACAACAACGTCAAATAAACAACAACAACAATGTCAACAACAACGTCAGATAAACGACAACAACAACAACGTCAAATAAACAACAACAACAAAAACAACATCAACAACAACAACAACAATGTCAAATAAACAACAACAACAGCAACAGCAATAACAATGTCAAATAAACAACAATAACAATGTCAAATAAACAACAACAACAACAATAACAATGTCAACAACAACAACAACGACGTCAAACAACGACGTCAAATAAACAATAACGTCAACAACAACAACAACGTCAAACAACAACTATGTCAACAACAACAACAATGTCAAATAAACAACAACAACAACAACAACAAGGTCAACAACAACAACAGCGTAAAATTAACAACAACAACGTCAAATAAACAACAACAACAACAATAACAACAACAACAACGTGAAATAAACAACAACAACAACAACAACGTCAACAACAACAACAACGTCAAATAAACAACAACAACATCAAATAAACAACAACAACAACGTCAAATTAACAACAACAACAACATGAAATAAACAACAGTAATAACAACAACATCAAATAAGCAACAACAACAAATACAACAACAACAACGTCAAATAACAAAAACAACGTCAAATAAACAACAATAACAACGTCAAATAAACAACAACAACAACAACAACGTCAAATAAACAATAACAACAACGTCAAATAAACAACAACAACAATGTCAACAACAACGTCAGATAAACAACAACAACAACAACAACGTCAAATAAACAACAACAACAAAAACAACGTCAACAACAACAACAACAATGTCAAATAAACAACAACAACAGCAACAGCAATAACAATGTCAAATAAACAACAATAACAATGTCAAATAAACAACAACAACAACAATAACAATGTCAACAACAACAACAACGACGTCAAACAACGACGTCAAATAAACAATAACGTCAACAACAACAACAACGTCAAACAACAACTATGTCAACAACAACAACAACATCAAAAAACAACTATGTCAACAACAACAACAACGTCAAATAAACAACAATAACAACGTCAACAACAACAACAACAATGTCAAATAAACAACAACAACAACAACAACACTGTCAACAACAACAACATTGTCAAATAAACAACAACAACAACGTCAAATAAACAACAACAACAACAATAACAACGTCAAATAAACAACAACAACAACGTCAAATAAACAACAATGTCAACAACAACAACAATGTGAAATAAATAACAACAACTATGTCAACAACAACAACAACATCAAATAAACAACAACAACAACAACAACAACGTCAAATAAACAACAACAACAACAACAACAACAACGTCAAATAAACAACAACAACAACATCAACAATAACAAAAACGTCAAATAAACAACAACAACAACAACAACAACGTCAACAACAACAACTACGTCAAATAAACAACAACAACAACAACTTCAATTAAACAACAACAACAACAACAATGTCAACAACAACAACGTCAAATAAACAACAACAACAACGTCAAATAAACACCAATAACAACGTCAAATAAACAATAACAACTAAAACAACGTCAAATAAACAACAACAACAACAACGTCAAATAAACAACAACACCAATAACGTCAACAACAACGATAACAATGTGAAATAAACAACAACAATAACAACGTCAACAACAACAACAATGTAAAATAAACAACAACAACGTCAAATAAACAACAACAACAACAATGTCAACAACAACAACAATGTCAACAACAACAACAATGTCAACAAAAACAACAACAACAATGTCAACAACATTAACAACGTCAAATAAACAACAACAACAACAACGTCAAATAAACAACAACAACAACAACACCGTCAAATAAACAACAACAACAACAACGTCAAATAAACAACAAAAACAACAACAACGTCAAATAAACAACAAAAACAACAACATCAACAACAACAAAAACATCAAATAAACAACAACAACAACAACAACGGCAACAATAACAACTACGTCAAATAAACAAAAACAACAACGTCAAATAAACAACAACAACAACAATGTCAACAACAACAACAACGTCAAATAAACAACAACAACAACAACAACGTCAAATAAACAACAACAACTAAAACAACGTCAAATAAACAACAACAACAACAACGTCAAATAAACAACAACACCAACAACGTCAACAACAACAACAACAACAACAATGTCAAATAAACAACAACAATAACAACGTCAACAACAACAACAATGTCAAATAAACAACAACAACAACAACGTCAAATAAACAACAACAACAATGTCAACAACAACAACAACAACGTCAAATAAAC
The DNA here is from genome assembly GCA_948472305.1 of Vicia faba. Lineage (NCBI taxonomy): Eukaryota > Viridiplantae > Streptophyta > Magnoliopsida > Fabales > Fabaceae > Vicia > Vicia faba. Next base: position 317,803,876 of record OX451739.1, on the reverse strand, counting down.
AACAACAACAACGTCAAGTAAACAACAACAACAACATCAACAACAACAACAACGTCAAATAAACAACAACAACAACTATGTCAACAACAACAACGACGTCAAATAAACAACAACAACAACAACAACAACATCAACAACAACAACAACGTCAAATAAACAACAACAACAACGTCAAATAAACAACAACAACAACAACGTCAAATAAATAACAACAACAACAACGTCAAATAAACAATAACAACAACAACAACAATAACAACAACAACAACGTGAAATAAACAACAGCAACAACAATGTCAACAACATTAACAATGTTAAATAAACAACAACAACAACAACGTCAAATAAACAACAACAACAACAACAACGTCAAATAAACAACAACAACAACATCAACAATAACAAAAACGTCAAATAAACAACAACAACAACAACAACAACAACGTCAACAACAACAACTACGTCAAATAAACAACAACAACAACAACAACTTCAATTAAACAACAACAACAACAACAACAATGTCAACAACAACAACGTCAAATAAACAACAACAACAACGTCAAATAAACACCAATAACAACGTCAAATAAACAATAACAACTAAAACAACGTCAAATAAACAACAACAACAACAACAACAACGTCAAATAAACAACAACACCAATAACGTCAACAACAACGACAACAATGTGAAATAAACAACAACAATAACAACGTCAACAACAACAACAATGTAAAATAAACAACAACAACGTCAAATAAACAACAACAACAACAATGTCAACAACAACAACAATGTCAACAACAACAACAATGTCAACAAAAACAACAACAACAATGTCGACAACATTAACAACGTCAAATAAACAACAACAACAACAACAACGTCAAATAAACAACAACAACAACACCGTCAAATAAACAACAACAACAACAACGTCAAATAAACAACAAAAACAACAACAACGTCAAATAAACAACAAAAACAACAACATCAACAACAACAAAAACATCAAATAAACAACAACAACAACAACAACGTCAACAACAACAACTACGTCAAATAAACAAAAACAACAACGTTAAATAAACAACAACAACAACAGTGTCAACAACAACAACGTCAAATAAACAACAACAACAACAACAACAACAATAACAACAACAACAACAATGTCAAATAAACAACAACAACAACAACGTCAAATAAACAACAACAACAACAACACCGTCAACAACAACAACAATGTCAAATAAACAACAACAACAAAAACGTCAAATAAAAAACAACAGCAACAACGATAACAACAATAACAACGTCAAATAAACAACAACAACATCAAATAAACAACAACAACAACACCAACAACGTCAAATAAACAATAACAACAACGTCAAATAAAGGACAACAACAACAACGTCAAATAAACAACAACAACAACAACACCGTCAAATAAACAACAACAACGTCAACAACGTCAAATAAACAACAAAAACAACAACAACGTCAAATAAACAACAACAACAACAACATCAACAACAACAAAAACGTCAAATAAACAACAACAACAACAACGTCAACAACAACAACTATGTCAAATAAACAACAACAACAACGTCAAATAAACAACAACAACAACAATGTCAACAACAACAACGTCAAATAAACAACAACAACGTCAAATAAACAACAACAACTAAAACAACGTCAAATAAACAACAACAACAACAACGTCAAATAAACAACAACAACAACATCAACAACAACAACAACAATGTCAAATAAACAACAACAATAACAACGTCAACAACAACAACAACAATGTCAAATAAACAACAACAACAATGTCAAATAAACAACAACAACAATGTCAACAACAAACACAACGTCAAATAAACAACGTCAACAACCACAACAACGTCAAATAAACAACAACAACAACATCAATTAAAGAACAGCAACAACAACAACGTCAAATAAACAACAAAAACAACGACAACAACAACGTCAAATAAACAACAACAACAACAATGTCAAATAAATAACAACAACAACAACGTCAAATAAACAACAACAACAACAACAACAACAATAACAACAACAACAACAATGTCAAATAAACAACAACAACAACAACGTCAAATAAACAACATCAACAACAACAACACCGTCAACAACAACAACAATGTCAAATAAACAACAACAACAACAACGTCAAATAAACAACAACAGCAACAACGTTAACAACAATAACAACGTCAAATAAACAACAACAACAACATCAAATAAACAACAACAACAACACCAACAACGTCAAATAAACAATAACAACAACGTCAAATAAAGGACAACAACAACAACGTCAAATAAACAACAACAACAACAACACCGTCAAATAAACAACAACAACGTCAACAACGTCAAATAAACAACAAAAACAACAACAACGTCAAATAAACAACAACAACAACATCAACAACAACAAAAACGTCAAATAAACAACAACAACAACAACGTCAACAACAACAACTATGTCAAATAAACAACAACAACAACGTCAAATAAACAACAACAACAACAATGTCAACAACAACAACGTCAAATAAACAACAACTAAAACAACGTCAAATAAACAACAACAACAACGTCAAATAAACAACAACAACAACATCAACAACAACAACAACAACAATGTCAAATAAACAACAACAATAACAACGTCAACAACAACAACAATGTCAAATAAACAACAACAACAATGTCAAATAAACAACAACAACAATGTCAACAACAACAACAACAACGTCAAATAAACAACAATAACAACAACGTCAAATAAACAACAACAACAACGTCAACAACAACAACAACGTCAAATAAACAACAACAACAACTATGTCAACAACAACAACAATGTCAAATAAACAAAAACAACAACAACAACAAGGTCAACAACAACAACAACGTAAAATTAACAACAACAACGTCAAATAAACAACAACAACAACAATAACAACAACAACAACAACGTGAAATAAACAACAACAACAACAACGTCAACAACAACAACAACGTCAAATAAACAACAACAACATCAAATAAACAACAACAACAACGTCAAATCAACAACAACAACAACGTGAAATAAACAACAGTAATAACAACAACATCAAATAAGAAACAACAACAAATACAACAACAACAACAACGTCAAATAACAAAAACAACGTCAAATAAACAACAATAACAACGTCAAATAAACAACAACAACAACAACAACAACAACGTCAAATAAACAATAACAACAACGTCAAATAAACAACAACAACAATGTCAACAACAACGTCAGATAAACGACAACAACAACAACGTCAAATAAACAACAACAACAAAAACAACATCAACAACAACAACAACAATGTCAAATAAACAACAACAACAGCAACAGCAATAACAATGTCAAATAAACAACAATAACAATGTCAAATAAACAACAACAACAACAATAACAATGTCAACAACAACAACAACGACGTCAAACAACGACGTCAAATAAACAATAACGTCAACAACAACAACAACGTCAAACAACAACTATGTCAACAACAACAACAATGTCAAATAAACAACAACAACAACAACAACAAGGTCAACAACAACAACAGCGTAAAATTAACAACAACAACGTCAAATAAACAACAACAACAACAATAACAACAACAACAACGTGAAATAAACAACAACAACAACAACAACGTCAACAACAACAACAACGTCAAATAAACAACAACAACATCAAATAAACAACAACAACAACGTCAAATTAACAACAACAACATGAAATAAACAACAGTAATAACAACAACATCAAATAAGCAACAACAACAAATACAACAACAACAACGTCAAATAACAAAAACAACGTCAAATAAACAACAATAACAACGTCAAATAAACAACAACAACAACAACGTCAAATAAACAATAACAACAACGTCAAATAAACAACAACAACAATGTCAACAACAACGTCAGATAAACAACAACAACAACAACAACGTCAAATAAACAACAACAACAAAAACAACGTCAACAACAACAACAACAATGTCAAATAAACAACAACAACAGCAACAGCAATAACAATGTCAAATAAACAACAATAACAATGTCAAATAAACAACAACAACAACAATAACAATGTCAACAACAACAACAACGACGTCAAACAACGACGTCAAATAAACAATAACGTCAACAACAACAACAACGTCAAACAACAACTATGTCAACAACAACAACAACATCAAAAAACAACTATGTCAACAACAACAACAACGTCAAATAAACAACAATAACAACGTCAACAACAACAACAACAATGTCAAATAAACAACAACAACAACAACAACACTGTCAACAACAACAACATTGTCAAATAAACAACAACAACAACGTCAAATAAACAACAACAACAACAATAACAACGTCAAATAAACAACAACAACAACGTCAAATAAACAACAATGTCAACAACAACAACAATGTGAAATAAATAACAACAACTATGTCAACAACAACAACAACATCAAATAAACAACAACAACAACAACAACAACGTCAAATAAACAACAACAACAACAACAACAACAACGTCAAATAAACAACAACAACAACATCAACAATAACAAAAACGTCAAATAAACAACAACAACAACAACAACAACAACGTCAACAACAACAACTACGTCAAATAAACAACAACAACAACAACTTCAATTAAACAACAACAACAACAACAATGTCAACAACAACAACGTCAAATAAACAACAACAACAACGTCAAATAAACACCAATAACAACGTCAAATAAACAATAACAACTAAAACAACGTCAAATAAACAACAACAACAACAACGTCAAATAAACAACAACACCAATAACGTCAACAACAACGATAACAATGTGAAATAAACAACAACAATAACAACGTCAACAACAACAACAATGTAAAATAAACAACAACAACGTCAAATAAACAACAACAACAACAATGTCAACAACAACAACAATGTCAACAACAACAACAATGTCAACAAAAACAACAACAACAATGTCAACAAAAACAACAACAACAATGTCAACAACATTAACAACGTCAAATAAACAACAACAACAACAACGTCAAATAAACAACAACAACAACAACACCGTCAAATAAACAACAACAACAACAACGTCAAATAAACAACAAAAACAACAACAACGTCAAATAAACAACAAAAACAACAACATCAACAACAACAAAAACATCAAATAAACAACAACAACAACAACAACGGCAACAATAACAACTACGTCAAATAAACAAAAACAACAACGTCAAATAAACAACAACAACAACAATGTCAACAACAACAACAACGTCAAATAAACAACAACAACAACAACAACGTCAAATAAACAACAACAACTAAAACAACGTCAAATAAACAACAACAACAACAACGTCAAATAAACAACAACACCAACAACGTCAACAACAACAACAACAACAACAATGTCAAATAAACAACAACAATAACAACGTCAACAACAACAACAATGTCAAATAAACAACAACAACAACAACGTCAAATAAACAACAACAACAATGTCAACAACAACAACAACAACGTCAAATAAACAACAACAACAACGTCAAGTAAACAACAACAACAACATCAACAACAACAACAACGTCAAATAAACAACAACAACAACTATGTCAACAACAACAACGACGTCAAATAAACAACAACAACAACAACAACAACATCAACAACAACAACAACGTCAAATAAACAACAACAACAACGTCAAATAAACAACAACAACAACAACGTCAAATAAATAACAACAACAACAACGTCAAATAAACAATAACAACAACAACAACAATAACAACAACAACAACGTGAAATAAACAACAGCAACAACAATGTCAACAACATTAACAATGTTAAATAAACAACAACAACAACAACGTCAAATAAACAACAACAACAACAACAACGTCAAATAAACAACAACAACAACATCAACAATAACAAAAACGTCAAATAAACAACAACAACAACAACAACAACAACGTCAACAACAACAACTACGTCAAATAAACAACAACAACAACAACTTCAATTAAACAACAACAACAACAACAACAATGTCAACAACAACAACGTCAAATAAACAACAACAACAACGTCAAATAAACACCAATAACAACGTCAAATAAACAATAACAACTAAAACAACGTCAAATAAACAACAACAACAACAACAACAACGTCAAATAAACAACAACACCAATAACGTCAACAACAACGACAACAATGTGAAATAAACAACAACAATAACAACGTCAACAACAACAACAATGTAAAATAAACAACAACAACGTCAAATAAACAACAACAACAACAATGTCAACAACAACAACAATGTCAACAACAACAACAATGTCAACAAAAACAACAACAACAATGTCGACAACATTAACAACGTCAAATAAACAACAACAACAACAACAACGTCAAATAAACAACAACAACAACACCGTCAAATAAACAACAACAACAACAACGTCAAATAAACAACAAAAACAACAACAACGTCAAATAAACAACAAAAACAACAACATCAACAACAACAAAAACATCAAATAAACAACAACAACAACAACAACGTCAACAACAACAACTACGTCAAATAAACAAAAACAACAACGTTAAATAAACAACAACAACAACAGTGTCAACAACAACAACGTCAAATAAACAACAACAACAACAACAACAACAATAACAACAACAACAACAATGTCAAATAAACAACAACAACAACAACGTCAAATAAACAACAACAACAACAACACCGTCAACAACAACAACAATGTCAAATAAACAACAACAACAAAAACGTCAAATAAAAAACAACAGCAACAACGATAACAACAATAACAACGTCAAATAAACAACAACAACATCAAATAAACAACAACAACAACACCAACAACGTCAAATAAACAATAACAACAACGTCAAATAAAGGACAACAACAACAACGTCAAATAAACAACAACAACAACAACACCGTCAAATAAACAACAACAACGTCAACAACGTCAAATAAACAACAAAAACAACAACAACGTCAAATAAACAACAACAACAACAACATCAACAACAACAAAAACGTCAAATAAACAACAACAACAACAACGTCAACAACAACAACTATGTCAAATAAACAACAACAACAACGTCAAATAAACAACAACAACAACAATGTCAACAACAACAACGTCAAATAAACAACAACAACGTCAAATAAACAACAACAACTAAAACAACGTCAAATAAACAACAACAACAACAACGTCAAATAAACAACAACAACAACATCAACAACAACAACAACAATGTCAAATAAACAACAACAATAACAACGTCAACAACAACAACAACAATGTCAAATAAACAACAACAACAATGTCAAATAAACAACAACAACAATGTCAACAACAAACACAACGTCAAATAAACAACGTCAACAACCACAACAACGTCAAATAAACAACAACAACAACATCAATTAAAGAACAACAACAACAACAACGTCAAATAAACAACAAAAACAACGACAACAACAACGTCAAATAAACAACAACAACAACAATGTCAAATAAATAACAACAACAACAACGTCAAATAAACAACAACAACAACAACAACAACAATAACAACAACAACAACAATGTCAAATAAACAACAACAACAACAACGTCAAATAAACAACATCAACAACAACAACACCGTCAACAACAACAACAATGTCAAATAAACAACAACAACAACAACGTCAAATAAACAACAACAGCAACAACGTTAACAACAATAACAACGTCAAATAAACAACAACAACAACATCAAATAAACAACAACAACAACACCAACAACGTCAAATAAACAATAACAACAACGTCAAATAAAGGACAACAACAACAACGTCAAATAAACAACAACAACAACAACACCGTCAAATAAACAACAACAACGTCAACAACGTCAAATAAACAACAAAAACAACAACAACGTCAAATAAACAACAACAACAACATCAACAACAACAAAAACGTCAAATAAACAACAACAACAACAACGTCAACAACAACAACTATGTCAAATAAACAACAACAACAACGTCAAATAAACAACAACAACAACAATGTCAACAACAACAACGTCAAATAAACAACAACTAAAACAACGTCAAATAAACAACAACAACAACGTCAAATAAACAACAACAACAACATCAACAACAACAACAACAACAATGTCAAATAAACAACAACAATAACAACGTCAACAACAACAACAATGTCAAATAAACAACAACAACAATGTCAAATAAACAACAACAACAATGTCAACAACAACAACAACAACGTCAAATAAACAACAATAACAACAACGTCAAATAAACAACAACAACAACGTCAACAACAACAACAACGTCAAATAAACAACAACAACAACTATGTCAACAACAACAACAATGTCAAATAAACAAAAACAACAACAACAACAAGGTCAACAACAACAACAACGTAAAATTAACAACAACAACGTCAAATAAACAACAACAACAACAATAACAACAACAACAACAACGTGAAATAAACAACAACAACAACAACGTCAACAACAACAACAACGTCAAATAAACAACAACAACATCAAATAAACAACAACAACAACGTCAAATCAACAACAACAACAACGTGAAATAAACAACAGTAATAACAACAACATCAAATAAGAAACAACAACAAATACAACAACAACAACAACGTCAAATAACAAAAACAACGTCAAATAAACAACAATAACAACGTCAAATAAACAACAACAACAACAACAACAACGTCAAATAAACAATAACAACAACGTCAAATAAACAACAACAACAATGTCAACAACAACGTCAGATAAATGACAACAACAACAACGTCAAATAAACAACAACAACAAAAACAACATCAACAACAACAACAATGTCAAATAAACAACAACAACAGCAACAGCAATAACAATGTCAAATAAACAACAATAACAATGTCAAATAAACAACAACAACAACAATAACAATGTCAACAACAACAACAACGACGTCAAACAACGACGTCAAATAAACAATAACGTCAACAACAACAACAACGTCAAACAACAACTATGTCAACAACAACAACAATGTCAAATAAACAACAACAACAACAACAACAAGGTCAACAACAACAACAGCGTAAAATTAACAACAACAACGTCAAATAAACAACAACAACAACAATAACAACAACAACAACAACAACGTGAAATAAACAACAACAACAACAACGTCAACAACAACAACAACGTCAAATAAACAACAACAACATCAAATAAACAACAACAACAACGTCAAATAAACAACAACAACAACGTGAAATAAACAACAGTAATAACAACAACATCAAATAAGCAACAACAACAAATACAACAACAACAACAACAACGTCAAATAACAAAAACAACGTCAAATAAACAACAATAACAACGTCAAATAAACAACAACAACAACAACAACAACGTCAAATAAACAATAACAACAACGTCAAATAAACAACAACAACAATGTCAACAACAACGTCAGATAAACAACAACAACAACAACAACGTCAAATAAACAACAACAACAAAAACAACGTCAACAACAACAACAACAACAATGTCAAATAAACAACAACAACAGCAACAGCAATAACAATGTCAAATAAACAACAATAACAATGTCAAATAAACAACAACAACAATAACAATGTCAACAACAACAACAACGACGTCAAACAACGACGTCAAATAAACAATAACGTCAACAACAACAACAACGTCAAACAACAACTATGTCAACAACAACAACAACATCAAAAAACAACTATGTCAACAACAACAACAACGTCAAATAAACAACAATAACAACGTCAACAACAACAACAACAATGTCAAATAAACAACAACAACAACAACAACAACACTGTCAACAACAACAACATTGTCAAATAAACAACAACAACAACAACGTCAAATAAACAACAACAACAACAATAACAACGTCAAATAAACAACAACAACAACGTCAAATAAACAACAATGTCAACAACAACAACAATGTGAAATAAATAACAACAACTATGTCAACAACAACAACAACATCAAATAAACAACAACAACAACAACAACGTCAAATAAACAACAACAACAACAACAACAACAACAACAACAACAACAACGTCAAATAAACAACAACAACAACATCAACAATAACAAAAACGTCAAATAAACAACAACAACAACAACAACAACGTCAACAACAACAACTACGTCAAATAAACAACAACAACAACAACTTCAATTAAACAACAACAACAACAACAATGTCAACAACAACAACGTCAAATAAACAACAACAACAACGTCAAATAAACACCAATAACAACGTCAAATAAACAATAACAACTAAAACAACGTCAAATAAACAACAACAACAACAACGTCAAATAAACAACAACACCAATAACGTCAACAACAACGATAACAATGTGAAATAAACAACAACAATAACAACGTCAACAACAACAACAATGTAAAATAAACAACAACAACGTCAAATAAACAACAACAACAACAATGTCAACAACAACAACAATGTCAACAACAACAACAATGTCAACAAAAACAACAACAACAATGTCAACAACATTAACAACGTCAAATAAACAACAACAACAACAACAACGTCAAATAAACAACAACAACAACAACACCGTCAAATAAACAACAACAACAACAACGTCAAATAAACAACAAAAACAACAACAACGTCAAATAAACAACAAAAACAACAACATCAACAACAACAAAAACATCAAATAAACAACAACAACAACAACAACAACGGCAACAATAACAACTACGTCAAATAAACAAAAACAACAACGTCAAATAAACAACAACAACAACAATGTCAACAACAACAACAACGTCAAATAAACAACAACAACAACAACGTCAAATAAACAACAACAACTAAAACAACGTCAAATAAACAACAACAACAACAACGTCAAATAAACAACAACACCAACAACGTCAACAACAACAACAACAACAACAATGTCAAATAAACAACAACAATAACAACGTCAACAACAACAACAATGTCAAATAAACAACAACAACAACAACGTCAAATAAACAACAACAACAATGTCAACAACAACAACAACAACGTCAAATAAACAACAACAACAACAACAACGTCAAGTAAACAACAACAACAACATCAACAACAACAACAACGTCAAATAAACAACAACAACAACTATGTCAACAACAACAACGACGTCAAATAAACAACAACAACAACAACAACATCAACAACAACAACAACGTCAAATAAACAACAACAACAACGTCAAATAAACAACAACAACAACAACGTCAAATAAATAACAACAACAACAACGTCAAATAAACAATAACAACAACAACAACAATAACAACAACAACAACGTGAAATAAACAACAGCAACAACAATGTCAACAACATTAACAACGTTAAATAAACAACAACAACAACAACGTCAAATAAACAACAACAACAACAACAACGTCAAATAAACAACAACAACAACATCAACAATAACAAAAACGTCAAATAAACAACAACAACAACAACAACAACAACGTCAACAACAACAACTACGTCAAATAAACAACAACAACAACAACTTCAATTAAACAACAACAACAACAACAACAATGTCAACAACAACAACGTCAAATAAACAACAACAACAACGTCAAATAAACACCAATAACAACGTCAAATAAACAATAACAACTAAAACAACGTCAAATAAACAACAACAACAACAACAACGTCAAATAAACAACAACACCAATAACGTCAACAACAACGTCAACAATGTGAAATAAACAACAACAATAACAACGTCAACAACAACAATGTAAAATAAACAACAACAACGTCAAATAAACAACAACAACAACAATGTCAACAACAACAACAATGTCAACAACAACAACAATGTCAACAAAAACAACAACAACAATGTCGACAACATTAACAACGTCAAATAAACAACAACAACAACAACAACGTCAAATAAACAACAACAACAACACCGTCAAATAAACAACAACAACAACAACGTCAAATAAACAACAAAAACAACAACAATGTCAAATAAACAACAAAAACAACAACATCAACAACAACAAAAACATCAAATAAACAACAACAACAACAACAACGTCAACAACAACAACTACGTCAAATAAACAAAAACAACAACGTTAAATAAACAACAACAACAACAGTGTCAACAACAACAACGTCAAATAAACAACAACAACAACAACAACAACAATAACAACAACAACAACAATGTCAAATAAACAACAACAACAACAACGTCAAATAAACAACAACAACAACAACACCGTCAACAACAACAACAATGTCAAATAAACAACAACAACAAAAACGTCAAATAAAAAACAACAGCAACAACGTTAACAACAATAACAACGTCAAATAAACAACAACAACAACATCAAATAAACAACAACAACAACACCAACAACGTCAAATAAACAATAACAACAACGTCAAATAAAGGACAACAACAACAACGTCAAATAAACAACAACAACAACAACACCGTCAAATAAACAACAAAAACAACAACAACGTCAAATAAACAACAACAACAACATCAACAACAACAAAAACGTCAAATAAACAACAACAACAACAACGTCAACAACAACAACTATGTCAAATAAACAACAACAACAATGTCAAATAAACAACAACAACAACAATGTCAACAACAACAACGTCAAATAAACAACAACAACGTCAAATAAACAACAACCACTAAAACAACGTCAAATAAACAACAACAACAACATCAACAACAACAACAACAACAATGTCAAATAAACAACAACAATAACAACGTCAACAACAACAACAATGTCAAATAAACAACAACAACAATGTCAAATAAACAACAACAACAATGTCAACAACAACAACAACGTCAAATAAACAACAATAACAACAACGTCAAATAAACAACAACAACAACGTCAACAACAACAACAACGTCAAATAAACAACAACAACAACTATGTCAACAACAACAACAATGTCAAATAAACAACAACAACAACAACAAGGTCAACAACAACAACAGCGTAAAATTAACAACAACAACGTCAAATAAACAACAATAACAACAATAACAACAACAACAACGTGAAATAAACAACAGCAACAACAATTTTAACAACATTAAAAACGTCAAATAAACAACAACAACAATAACAACGTTAAATAAACAACAACAACAACAACGTCAACAACAACAACAACGTCAAATAAACAACAACAACATCAAATAAACAACAACAACAACGTCAAATAAACAACAACAACAACAACACCGTCAAATAAACAACAACAACGTCAACAACGTCAAATAAACAACAAAAACAACAACAACGTCAAATAAACAACAACAACAACATCAACAACAACAAAAACGTCAAATAAACAACAACAACAACGTTAACAACAACAACTATGTCAAATAAACAACAACAACTATGTCAAATAAACAACAACAACAACGTTAAATAAACAACAACAACAACAATGTCAACAACAACAACGTCAAATAAACAACAACAACTAAAACAACGTCAAATAAACAACAACAACAACAACGTCAAATAAACAACAACAACAACATCAACAACAACAACAACAACAATGTCAAATAAACAACAACAATAACAACGTCAACAACAACAACAACAATGTCAAATAAACAACAACAACAATGTCAAATAAACAACAACAACAATGTCAACAACAACAACAACAACGTCAAATAAACAACAATAACAACAACGTCAAATTAACAACAACAACAATGTCAACAACAACAACGTCAACTAAACAACAACAACAACTATGTCAACAACAACAACAATGTCAAATAAACAACAACAACAACAACAACAAGGTCAACAACAACAACAGCGTAAAATTAACAACAACAACGTCAAATAAACAACAACAACAACAATAACAACAACAACAACAACGTGAAATAAACAACAGCAACAACAATTTCAACAACATTAAAAACGTCAAATAAACAACAACAACAACAACGTCAAATAAACAACAACAACAACAACGTCAAATAAACAACAACAACAACAACACCGTCAACAACAACAACAATGTCAAATAAACAACAACAACAACAACGTCAAATAAACAACAACAACAACAACACCGTCAACAACAACAACAATGTCAAATAAACAACAACAACAAAAACGTCAAATAAAAAACAACAGCAACAACGATAACAACAATAACAACGTCAAATAAACAACAACAACATCAAATAAACAACAACAACAACACCAACATCGTCAAATAAACAATAACAACAACGTCAAATAAAGGACAACAACAACAACATCAAATAAACAACAACAACAACAACACCGTCAAATAAACAACAACAACGTCAACAACGTCAAATAAACAACAAAAACAACAACAACGTCAAATAAACAACAACAACAACAACATCAACAACAACAAAAACGTCAAATAAACAACAACAACAACAACGTCAACAACAACAACTATGTCAAATAAACAACAACAACAACGTCAAATAAACAACAACAACAACAATGTCAACAACAACAACGTCAAATAAACAACAACAACGTCAAATAAACAACAACAACTAAAACAACGTCAAATAAACAACAACAACAACGTCAAATAAACAACAACAACAACATCAACAACAACAACAACAACAATGTCAAATAAACAACAACAATAACAACGTCAACAACAACAACAACAATGTCAAATAAACAACAACAACAATGTCAAATAAACAACAACAACAATGTCAACAACAAACACAACGTCAAATAAACAACGTCAACAACCACAACAACGTCAAATAAACAACAACAACAACATCAATTAAAGAACAACAACAACAACAACGTCAAATAAACAACAAAAACAACGACAACAACAACGTCAAATAAACAACAACAACAACAATGTCAAATAAATAACAACAACAACAACGTCAAATAAACAACAACAACAACAACAACAACAATAACAACAACAACAACAATGTCAAATAAACAACAACAACAACAACGTCAAATAAACAACATCAACAACAACAACACCGTCAACAACAACAACAATGTCAAATAAACAACAACAACAACAACAACGTCAAATAAACAACAACAGCAACAACGTTAACAACAATAACAACGTCAAATAAACAACAACAACAACATCAAATAAACAACAACAACAACACCAACAACGTCAAATAAACAATAACAACAACGTCAAATAAAGGACAACAACAACAACGTCAAATAAACAACAACAACAACAACACCGTCAAATAAACAACAACAACGTCAACAACGTCAAATAAACAACAAAAACAACAACAACGTCAAATAAACAACAACAACAACATCAACAACAACAAAAACGTCAAATAAACAACAACAACAACAACGTCAACAACAACAACTATGTCAAATAAACAACAACAACAACGTCAAATAAACAACAACAACAACAATGTCAACAACAACAACGTCAAATAAACAACAACTAAAACAACGTCAAATAAACAACAACAACAACGTCAAATAAACAACAACAACAACATCAACAACAACAACAACAACAATGTCAAATAAACAACAACAATAACAACGTCAACAACAACAACAATGTCAAATAAACAACAACAACAATGTCAAATAAACAACAACAACAATGTCAACAACAACAACAACAACGTCAAATAAACAACAATAACAACAACGTCAAATAAACAACAACAACAACGTCAACAACAACAACAACGTCAAATAAACAACAACAACAACTATGTCAACAACAACAACAATGTCAAATAAACAAAAACAACAACAACAACAAGGTCAACAACAACAACAACGTAAAATTAACAACAACAACGTCAAATAAACAACAACAACAACAATAACAACAACAACAACAACGTGAAATAAACAACAACAACAACAACGTCAACAACAACAACAACGTCAAATAAACAACAACAACATCAAATAAACAACAACAACAACGTCAAATCAACAACAACAACAACGTGAAATAAACAACAGTAATAACAACAACATCAAATAAGAAACAACAACAAATACAACAACAACAACAACGTCAAATAACAAAAACAACGTCAAATAAACAACAATAACAACGTCAAATAAACAACAACAACAACAACAACAACGTCAAATAAACAATAACAACAACGTCAAATAAACAACAACAACAATGTCAACAACAACGTCAGATAAATGACAACAACAACAACGTCAAATAAACAACAACAACAAAAACAACATCAACAACAACAACAATGTCAAATAAACAACAACAACAGCAACAGCAATAACAATGTCAAATAAACAACAATAACAATGTCAAATAAACAACAACAACAACAATAACAATGTCAACAACAACAACAACGACGTCAAACAACGACGTCAAATAAACAATAACGTCAACAACAACAACAACGTCAAACAACAACTATGTCAACAACAACAACAATGTCAAATAAACAACAACAACAACAACAACAAGGTCAACAACAACAACAGCGTAAAATTAACAACAACAACGTCAAATAAACAACAACAACAACAATAACAACAACAACAACAACAACGTGAAATAAACAACAACAACAACAACGTCAACAACAACAACAACGTCAAATAAACAACAACAACATCAAATAAACAACAACAACAACGTCAAATAAACAACAACAACAACGTGAAATAAACAACAGTAATAACAACAACATCAAATAAGCAACAACAACAAATACAACAACAACAACAACGTCAAATAACAAAAACAACGTCAAATAAACAACAATAACAACGTCAAATAAACAACAACAACAACAACAACAACGTCAAATAAACAATAACAACAACGTCAAATAAACAACAACAACAATGTCAACAACAACGTCAGATAAACAACAACAACAACAACAACGTCAAATAAACAACAACAACAAAAACAACGTCAACAACAACAACAACAACAATGTCAAATAAACAACAACAACAGCAACAGCAATAACAATGTCAAATAAACAACAATAACAATGTCAAATAAACAACAACAACAACAATAACAATGTCAACAACAACAACAACGACGTCAAACAACGACGTCAAATAAACAATAACGTCAACAACAACAACAACGTCAAACAACAACTATGTCAACAACAACAACAACATCAAAAAACAACTATGTCAACAACAACAACAACGTCAAATAAACAACAATAACAACGTCAACAACAACAACAACAATGTCAAATAAACAACAACAACAACAACAACACTGTCAACAACAACAACATTGTCAAATAAACAACAACAACAACGTCAAATAAACAACAACAACAACAATAACAACGTCAAATAAACAACAACAACAACGTCAAATAAACAACAATGTCAACAACAACAACAATGTGAAATAAATAACAACAACTATGTCAACAACAACAACAACATCAAATAAACAACAACAACAACAACAACGTCAAATAAACAACAACAACAACAACAACAACAACAACAACAACAACGTCAAATAAACAACAACAACAACATCAACAATAACAAAAACGTCAAATAAACAACAACAACAACAACAACAACGTCAACAACAACAACTACGTCAAATAAACAACAACAACAACAACTTCAATTAAACAACAACAACAACAACAATGTCAACAACAACAACGTCAAATAAACAACAACAACAACGTCAAATAAACACCAATAACAACGTCAAATAAACAATAACAACTAAAACAACGTCAAATAAACAACAACAACAACAACGTCAAATAAACAACAACACCAATAACGTCAACAACAACGATAACAATGTGAAATAAACAACAACAATAACAACGTCAACAACAACAACAATGTAAAATAAACAACAACAACGTCAAATAAACAACAACAACAACAATGTCAACAACAACAACAATGTCAACAACAACAACAATGTCAACAAAAACAACAACAACAATGTCAACAACATTAACAACGTCAAATAAACAACAACAACAACAACAACGTCAAATAAACAACAACAACAACAACACCGTCAAATAAACAACAACAACAACAACGTCAAATAAACAACAAAAACAACAACAACGTCAAATAAACAACAAAAACAACAACATCAACAACAACAAAAACATCAAATAAACAACAACAACAACAACAACAACGGCAACAATAACAACTACGTCAAATAAACAAAAACAACAACGTCAAATAAACAACAACAACAACAATGTCAACAACAACAACAACGTCAAATAAACAACAACAACAACAACGTCAAATAAACAACAACAACTAAAACAACGTCAAATAAACAACAACAACAACAACGTCAAATAAACAACAACACCAACAACGTCAACAACAACAACAACAACAACAATGTCAAATAAACAACAACAATAACAACGTCAACAACAACAACAATGTCAAATAAACAACAACAACAACAACGTCAAATAAACAACAACAACAATGTCAACAACAACAACAACAACGTCAAATAAACAACAACAACAACAACAACGTCAAGTAAACAACAACAACAACAACATCAACAACAACAACAACGTCAAATAAACAACAACAACAACTATGTCAACAACAACAACGACGTCAAATAAACAACAACAACAACAACAACATCAACAACAACAACAACGTCAAATAAACAACAACAACAACGTCAAATAAACAACAACAACAACAACGTCAAATAAATAACAACAACAACAACGTCAAATAAACAATAACAACAACAACAACAATAACAACAACAACAACGTGAAATAAACAACAGCAACAACAATGTCAACAACATTAACAACGTTAAATAAACAACAACAACAACAACGTCAAATAAACAACAACAACAACAACAACGTCAAATAAACAACAACAACAACATCAACAATAACAAAAACGTCAAATAAACAACAACAACAACAACAACAACAACGTCAACAACAACAACTACTTCAAATAAACAACAACAACAACAACTTCAATTAAACAACAACAACAACAACAACAATGTCAACAACAACAACGTCAAATAAACAACAACAACAACGTCAAATAAACACCAATAACAACGTCAAATAAACAATAACAACTAAAACAACGTCAAATAAACAACAACAACAACAACAACGTCAAATAAACAACAACACCAATAACGTCAACAACAACGACAACAATGTGAAATAAACAACAACAATAACAACGTCAACAACAACAATGTAAAATAAACAACAACAACGTCAAATAAACAACAACAACAACAATGTCAACAACAACAACAATGTCAACAACAACAACAATGTCAACAAAAACAACAACAACAATGTCGACAACATTAACAACGTCAAATAAACAACAACAACAACAACAACGTCAAATAAACAACAACAACAACACCGTCAAATAAACAACAACAACAACAACGTCAAATAAACAACAAAAACAACAACAACGTCAAATAAACAACAAAAACAACAACATCAACAACAACAAAAACATCAAATAAACAACAACAACAACAACAACGTCAACAACAACAACTACGTCAAATAAACAAAAACAACAACGTTAAATAAACAACAACAACAACAGTGTCAACAACAACAACGTCAAATAAACAACAACAACAACAACAACAACAATAACAACAACAACAACAATGTCAAATAAACAACAACAACAACAACGTCAAATAAACAACAACAACAACAACACCGTCAACAACAACAACAATGTCAAATAAACAACAACAACAAAAACGTCAAATAAAAAACAACAGCAACAACGTTAACAACAATAACAACGTCAAATAAACAACAACAACAACATCAAATAAACAACAACAACAACACCAACAACGTCAAATAAACAATAACAACAACGTCAAATAAAGGACAACAACAACAACGTCAAATAAACAACAACAACAACAACACCGTCAAATAAACAACAAAAACAACAACAACGTCAAATAAACAACAACAACAACATCAACAACAACAAAAACGTCAAATAAACAACAACAACAACAACGTCAACAACAACAACTATGTCAAATAAACAACAACAACAATGTCAAATAAACAACAACAACAACAATGTCAACAACAACAACGTCAAATAAACAACAACAACGTCAAATAAACAACAACCACTAAAACAACGTCAAATAAACAACAACAACAACATCAACAACAACAACAACAACAATGTCAAATAAACAACAACAATAACAACGTCAACAACAACAACAATGTCAAATAAACAACAACAACAACGTCAAATAAACAACAACAACAATGTCAACAACAACAACAACGTCAAATAAACAATAACAACAACGTCAAATAAACAACAACAACAACAACGTCAACAACAACAACAATGTCAAATAAACAACAACAACAACAACAAGGTCAACAACAACAACAGCGTAAAATTAACAACAACAACGTCAAATAAACAACAATAACAACAATAACAACAACAACAACGTGAAATAAACAACAGCAACAACAATTTTAACAACATTAAAAACGTCAAATAAACAACAACAACAATAACAACGTTAAATAAACAACAACAACAACAACGTCAACAACAACAACAACGTCAAATAAACAACAACAACATCAAATAAACAACAACAACAACGTCAAATAAACAACAACAACAACAACACCGTCAAATAAACAACAACAACGTCAACAACGTCAAATAAACAACAAAAACAACAACAACGTCAAATAAACAACAACAACAACATCAACAACAACAAAAACGTCAAATAAACAACAACAACAACGTCAACAACAACAACTATGTCAAATAAACAACAACAACTATGTCAAATAAACAACAACAACAACGTTAAATAAACAACAACAACAACAATGTCAACAACAACAACGTCAAATAAACAACAACAACTAAAACAACGTCAAATAAACAACAACAACAACAACGTCAAATAAACAACAACAACAACATCAACAACAACAACAACAACAATGTCAAATAAACAACAACAATAACAACGTCAACAACAACAACAACAATGTCAAATAAACAACAACAACAATGTCAAATAAACAACAACAACAATGTCAACAACAACAACAACAACGTCAAATAAACAACAATAACAACAACGTCAAATTAACAACAACAACAATGTCAACAACAACAACGTCAACTAAACAACAACAACAACTATGTCAACAACAACAACAATGTCAAATAAACAACAACAACAACAACAACAAGGTCAACAACAACAACAGCGTAAAATTAACAACAACAACGTCAAATAAACAACAACAACAACAATAACAACAACAACAACAACAACAACGTGAAATAAACAACAGCAACAACAATTTCAACAACATTAAAAACGTCAAATAAACAACAGCAACAATAACAACGTTAAATAAACAACAACAACAACAACAACGTCAACAACAACAACAACGTCAAATAAACAACAACAACATCAAATAAAGAACAACAACAACGTCAAATAAACAACAACAACAACGTGAAATAAACAACAGTAATAACAACAACATCAAATAAGCAACAACAACAAATACAACAACAACAACAACGTCAAATAACAAAAACAACGTCAAATAAACAACAAAAACAACGTCAAATAAACAACAACAACAACAACAACAACAACAACGTCAAATAAACAATAACAACAACGTCAAATAAACAACAACAACAATGTCAACAACAACGTCAGATAAACAACAACAACAACAACGTCAAATAAACAACAACAACAAAAACAACGTCAACAACAACAACAACAATGTCAAATAAACATCAACAACAGCAACAGCAACAACAATGTCAAATAAACAACAATAACAATGTCAAATAAACAACAACAACAACAATAACAATGTCAACAACAACAACAACGACGTCAAACAACGACGTCAAATAAACAATAACGTCAACAACAACAACAACGTCAAACAACAACTATGTCAACAACAACAACAACATCAAAAAACAACTATGTCAACAACAACAATAACAACGTCAAATAAACAGCAATAACAACGTCAACAACAACAACAACAATGTCAAATAAACAACAACAACAACAACACTGTCAACAACAACAACATTGTCAAATAAACAACAACAACAACGTCAAATAAACAACAACAACAACAATAACAACGTCAAATAAACAACAACAACAACGTAAAATAAACAACAATGTCAACAACAACAACAATGTGAAATAAATAACAACAACTATGTCAACAACAGCAACATTAAATAAACAACAACAACAACAACGTCAAATAAACAACAACAACAACAACGTCAAATAAACAACAACAACAACAACGTCAAATAAACAACAACAACAACATCAACAATAACAAAAACGTCAAATAAACAACAACAACAACAACAACAACAACAACAACGTCAACAACAACAACTACGTCAAATAAACAACAACAACAACAACTTCAATTAAACAACAACAACAACAACAATGTCAACAACAACAACGTCAAATAAACAACAACAACAACGTCAAATAAACACCAATAACAACGTCAAATAAACAATAACAACTAAAACAACGTCAAATAAACAACAACAACAACAACAACGTAAAATAAACAACAACACCAATAACATCAACAACAACGACAACAATGTGAAATAAACAACAACAATAACAACGTCAACAACAACAACAATGTAAAATAAACAACAACAACGTCAAATAAACAACAACAACAACAATGTCAACAACAACAACAATGTCAACAACAACAACAATGTCAACAAAAACAACAACAACAATGTCAACAACATTAACAACGTCAAATAAACAACAACAACAACAACAACGTCAAATAAACAACAACAACAACACCGTCAAATAAACAACAACAACAACAACGTCAAATAAACAACAAAAACAACAACAACATCAAATAAACAACAAAAACAACAACATCAACAACAACAAAAACATCAAATAAACAACAACAACAACAACAACGTCAACAACAATAACTACGTCAAATAAACAAAAACAACAACGTCAAATAAACAACAACAACAACAATGTCAACAACAACAACGTCAAATAAACAACAACAACAACAACGTCAAATAAACAACAACAACTAAAACAACGTCAAATAAACAACAACAACAACAACGTCAAATAAACAACAACACCAACAACGTCAACAACAACAACAACAACAATGTCAAATAAACAACAATAATAACAACGTCAACAACAACAACAATGTCAAATAAACAACAACAACAACAACGTCAAATAAACAACAACAACAATGTCAACAACAACAACAACAACGTCAAATAAACAACAACAACAACAACAACGTCAAATAAACAATAACAACAACGTCAAATAAACAACAACAACAACAACAACAACGTGAAATAAGCAACAGCAATAACAACAACGTCAAATAAGCACCAACAACAAATACAACAACAACAACAACGTCAAATAACAAAAACAACGTCAAATAAACAACAACAACAACAACGTCAAATAAACAACAACAACAACGTCAACAACAACAACAACGTCAAATAAACCACAACAACAACAACAACGTCAACAAAAACAACAACAACGTCAAATAAATAACAACAACAACGTCAAATAAACAATAACAACAACAATGTCAAATAAACAACAACAACGTCAAATAAACAACAACAACAACAACGTCAAATAAACAACAACAACAACAATAACAACAACAACAACTTCAAATAAATAACAACAACAACAACAACGTCAAATATACAACGTCAACAACAACAACGTCAAATAAACAACAACACCAACAACGTCAACAACAACAACAACAACAATGTCAAATAAACAACAACAACAACAACAATGTCAAATAAACAACAACAACAACGTCAAATAAACAACAACAACAATGTCAAATAAACAACAACAACAACGTCAAATAAACAACAACAACAACGTCAACAACAACGTCAAATAAACAACAACAAGAACTATGTCAACAACAACAACAGCGTCAAATAAACAACAACAACAACAACGTCAACAATAACAACAACGTCAAATAAACAACAACAACAACAACAACGTCAAATAAACAACAACAACACCGTCAAATAAACAACAACAACAACGTCAAATAAACAACAACAACAACGTCAAATAAACAACAACAACAACAACGTCAAATAAATAACATCAACAACAACAAAAACGTCAAATAAACAACAACAACAACATCAACAACAACAACTACGTCAAATAAACAACAACAACAATGTCAAATAAACAACAACAACAACAATGTCAACAACAACAACATCAAATAAACAACAACAACAACGTCAAATAAACAACAACAACTAAAACAACGTCAAATAAACAACAACAACTAAAACAACGTCAAATAAACAACAACAACAACAACAACAACAACGTCAAATAAACAACAACACCAACAACGTCAACAACAACAACAATGTCAAATAAACAACAACAATAACAACGTCAACAACAACAACAATGTCAAATAAACAACAACAACAACGTCAAATAAACAACGTCAACAACAACAACAACGTCAAATAAACAACAACAACAACATCAAATAAACAACAACAACAACAACAACGTCAAATAAACAACAAAAACAACGACAACAACAACGTCAAATAAACAACAACAACAACAACAACGTCAAATAAATAACAACAACAACGTCAAATAAACAACAACAACAACAATAACAACAACAACAACGTCAAATAAACAACAACAACAACAACAACGTCAAATAAACAACAACACCGTTAAATAAACAACAACAAAAACAACAACTACATCAACAACAACAAAAACGCCAAATAAACAACAACAACAACAACAACGTCAACAACAACAACTACGTCAAATAAACAACAACAACAATGTCAAAAAAACGATAACAACAACAACAACGTCAACAACAACAACGTCAAATAAACAACAACAACAACAACGTCAAATAAACAACAACAACAACAACGTCAAATAAACAACAACAACAACAACGTCAACTAAACAACAACAACAACAACATCAAATAAACAACCACAACAACAACGTCAAATAAACAACAACAACAACAACGTCAAATAAATAACAAAAACAACAACAACAATGTCACCAACATTAACAACGTCAAATAAACAACAACAATAACAACGTCAAATAAACAACAACAACAACAACTACGTCAACAACAACAACAACATCAAATAAACAACAACAACAAGAATAACAACGTTAAAAATAACAACAACAACAACGTCAAATAAACAACAACAACAACGTCAAATAAACAACAACAACAACTTCAATAACAACAACAACAACGTCAAATAAACAACAACAAGAACTATGTCAACAACAACAACAACGTCAAATAAACAACAACAACAACAACGTCAACAATAACAACAACGTCAAATAAACAACAACAACAACAACAACGTCAAATAAACAACAACAACACCGTCAAATAAACAACAACAACAACAACAACGTCAAATAAACAACAACAACAACAACGTCAAATAAATAACAAAAACAATAACAACAACGTCAAATAAACAACAACAACAACAATAACAACAACAACAACGTGAAATAAACAAGAGTAACAACAATGTCAAAAACATTAACAACGTCAAATAAACAACCACAACAACAACGATAAATAAACAACAATAACAACAACGTCAACAACAACAACAACAACGTAAATTAAACAACAACAACAACGTCAAATAAACAACAACAACAACGTCAAATAAACAACAACAATAACAACAACGTCAAATAAGCAACAACAACAAATACAACAACAACAATAACGTCAAATAACAAAAACAACGTCCAATAAACAACAATAACAACGTCAAATAAACAACAACAACATCAAATAAACATCAACAACAACAACAACAACATCAAATAAACAACAACAACAAACATCAACAACAACAAAAACGCCAAATAAACAACAACAACAACAACGTCAACAACAATAACTACGTCAAATAAACAACAACAACAATGTCAAATAAACAACAACAACAACAATGTCAACAACAACAACATCAAATAAACAACAACAACAACGTCAAATAAACAACAACAACTAAAACAACGTCAAATAAACAACAACAACAACAACGTCAAATAAACAACAACACCAACAACGTCAACAACAACAACAATGTCAAATAAACAACAATAATAACAACGTCAACAACAACAATGTCAAATAAACAACAACAACAACGTCAAATAAACAACGTCAACAAGAACAACAACGTCAAATAAACAACAACAACAACATCAAATAAACAACAACAACAACAACGTCAAATAAACAACAAAAACAACGACAACAACAACGTCAAATAAACAACAACAACAACAACGTCAAATAAATAACAACA
Source organism: Vicia faba (assembly GCA_948472305.1). Taxonomy (NCBI): domain Eukaryota; kingdom Viridiplantae; phylum Streptophyta; class Magnoliopsida; order Fabales; family Fabaceae; genus Vicia; species Vicia faba. The sequence continues at coordinate 317,776,878 of OX451739.1, read as the reverse complement.
ACAAAAACGTCAAATAAACAACAACAACAACAATAACAACAACAACAACAATGTCAAATAAACAACAACAACAACGTCAAATAAATAACAACAACAACAACACCGTCAACAACAACAATAATGTCAAATAAACAACAGCAACAACGTCAAATAAACAACAACAACAACAACGTCAACAACAATAACAACGTCAAATAAACAACAACAACAACATCAAATAAACAACAACAACAACAACATCAAATAAACAACAACCACAACAACAACGACAACAACAACAACAACGTCAAATAAAGGACAACAACAACAACGTCAAACAACAACTATGTCAACAACAACAACAACGTCAAACAACAACTATGTCAACAACAACAACAACAACGTCGAATAAACAACAACAACAACGTCAACAACAACAACAACAATGTCAAATAAACAACAACAACAACACCGTCAACAACAACAACAATGTCAAATAAATAACAACAACAACGTCAAATAAACAAACAACAACAACGTCAACAACAATAACAACGTCAAATAAACAACAACAACAACAACGTCAAATAGACAACAACGTCAACAACAACAACAACGTGAAATAAACAACAACAACTATGTCAACAACAACAACAACATCAAATAAATAACAACAACAACAACGTCAACAACAACAACAACGTCAACAACAATAACAACAACAACAACGTCAAATAAACAACAACAACAACAACGTCAAATAAACAACAACAACACCGTCAAATAACAACAACAACAACAACGTCAAATAAATAACAACAACAACAGCAACAACAACGCCAAATAAATAACAACAACAACAACAATAATAACAACAACAACATGAAATAAACAACAGCGACAACAACGTCAACAACATTAACAACGTCAAATAAACAACAACGTCAACAACAACAACAATGTGAAATAAACAACAACAACTATGTCAACAACAACAACAACAACAACATCAAATAAACAACAACAACAACGTCAAATAAACAACAACAACAACAACGTCAAATAAACAACAACAACAACAACAACAACAACGTCAAATAAACAACAACACCAACAACGTTAACAACAATAACAACGTCAAATAAACAACAACAACAACATCAAATAAACAACAACAACAACACCAACAACGTCAAATAAACAATAACAACAACGTCAAATAAAGGACAACAACAACAACGTCAAATAAACAACAACAACAACAACACCGTCAAATAAACAACAAAAACAACAACAACGTCAAATAAACAACAACAACAACATCAACAACAACAAAAACGTCAAATAAACAACAACAACAACAACGTCAACAACAACAACTATGTCAAATAAACAACAACAACAATGTCAAATAAACAACAACAACAACAATGTCAACAACAACAACGTCAAATAAACAACAACAACGTCAAATAAACAACAACCACTAAAACAACGTCAAATAAACAACAACAACAACGTCAAATAAACAACAACAACAACATCAACAACAACAACAACAACAATGTCAAATAAACAACAACAATAACAACGTCAACAACAACAACAATGTCAAATAAACAACAACAACAATGTCAAATAAACAACAACAACAATGTCAACAACAACAACAACGTCAAATAAACAACAATAACAACAACGTCAAATAAACAACAACAACAACGTCAACAACAACAACAACGTCAAATAAACAACAACAACAACTATGTCAACAACAACAACAATGTCAAATAAACAACAACAACAACAACAAGGTCAACAACAACAACAGCGTAAAATTAACAACAACAACGTCAAATAAACAACAATAACAACAATAACAACAACAACAACGTGAAATAAACAACAGCAACAACAATTTTAACAACATTAAAAACGTCAAATAAACAACAACAACAATAACAACGTTAAATAAACAACAACAACAACAACGTCAACAACAACAACAACGTCAAATAAACAACAACAACATCAAATAAACAACAACAACAACGTCAAATAAACAACAACAACAACAACACCGTCAAATAAACAACAACAACGTCAACAACGTCAAATAAACAACAAAAACAACAACAACGTCAAATAAACAACAACAACAACATCAACAACAACAAAAACGTCAAATAAACAACAACAACAACGTCAACAACAACAACTATGTCAAATAAACAACAACAACTATGTCAAATAAACAACAACAACAACGTTAAATAAACAACAACAACAACAATGTCAACAACAACAACGTCAAATAAACAACAACAACTAAAACAACGTCAAATAAACAACAACAACAACGTCAAATAAACAACAACAACAACATCAACAACAACAACAACAACAATGTCAAATAAACAACAACAATAACAACGTCAACAACAACAACAACAATGTCAAATAAACAACAACAACAATGTCAAATAAACAACAACAACAATGTCAACAACAACAACAACAACGTCAAATAAACAACAATAACAACAACGTCAAATTAACAACAACAACAATGTCAACAACAACAACGTCAACTAAACAACAACAACAACTATGTCAACAACAACAACAATGTCAAATAAACAACAACAACAACAACAACAAGGTCAACAACAACAACAGCGTAAAATTAACAACAACAACGTCAAATAAACAACAACAACAACAATAACAACAACAACAACAACGTGAAATAAACAACAGCAACAACAATTTCAACAACATTAAAAACGTCAAATAAACAACAGCAACAATAACAACGTTAAATAAACAACAACAACAACAACAACGTCAACAACAACAACAACGTCAAATAAACAACAACAACATCAAATAAAGAACAACAACAACGTCAAATAAACAACAACAACAACGTGAAATAAACAACAGTAATAACAACAACATCAAATAAGCAACAACAACAAATACAACAACAACAACAACGTCAAATAACAAAAACAACGTCAAATAAACAACAATAACAACGTCAAATAAACAACAACAACAACAACAACAACAACAACAACGTCAAATAAACAATAACAACAACGTCAAATAAACAACAACAACAATGTCAACAACAACGTCAGATAAACAACAACAACAACAACGTCAAATAAACAACAACAACAAAAACAACGTCAACAACAACAACAACAATGTCAAATAAACATCAACAACAGCAACAGCAACAACAATGTCAAATAAACAACAATAACAATGTCAAATAAACAACAACAACAACAATAACAATGTCAACAACAACAACAACGACGTCAAACAACGACGTCAAATAAACAATAACGTCAACAACAACAACAACGTCAAACAACAACTATGTCAACAACAACAACAACATCAAAAAACAACTATGTCAACAACAACAATAACAACGTCAAATAAACAACAATAACAACGTCAACAACAACAACAACAATGTCAAATAAACAACAACAACAACAACACTGTCAACAACAACAACATTGTCAAATAAACAACAACAACAACGTCAAATAAACAACAACAACAACAATAACAACGTCAAATAAACAACAACAACAACGTAAAATAAACAACAATGTCAACAACAACAACAATGTGAAATAAATAACAACAACTATGTCAACAACAGCAACATTAAATAAACAACAACAACAACAACGTCAAATAAACAACAACAACAACAACGTCAAATAAACAACAACAACAACAACGTCAAATAAACAACAACAACAACATCAACAATAACAAAAACGTCAAATAAACAACAACAACAACAACAACAACAACAACAACGTCAACAACAACAACTACGTCAAATAAACAACAACAACAACAACTTCAATTAAACAACAACAACAACAACAATGTCAACAACAACAACGTCAAATAAACAACAACAACAACGTCAAATAAACACCAATAACAACGTCAAATAAACAATAACAACTAAAACAACGTCAAATAAACAACAACAACAACAACAACGTCAAATAAACAACAACACCAATAACATCAACAACAACGACAACAATGTGAAATAAACAACAACAATAACAACGTCAACAACAACAACAATGTAAAATAAACAACAACAACGTCAAATAAACAACAACAACAACAATGTCAACAACAACAACAATGTCAACAACAACAACAATGTCAACAAAAACAACAACAACAATGTCAACAACATTAACAACGTCAAATAAACAACAACAACAACAACAACGTCAAATAAACAACAACAACAACACCGTCAAATAAACAACAACAACAACAACGTCAAATAAACAACAAAAACAACAACAACATCAAATAAACAACAAAAACAACAACATCAACAACAACAAAAACATCAAATAAACAACAACAACAACAACAACAACGTCAACAACAATAACTACGTCAAATAAACAAAAACAACAACGTCAAATAAACAACAACAACAACAATGTCAACAACAACAACGTCAAATAAACAACAACAACAACAACGTCAAATAAACAACAACAACTAAAACAACGTCAAATAAACAACAACAACAACAACGTCAAATAAACAACAACACCAAC